>DVXP01002915.1:0-12005 GCA_018235645.1 Junonia grisea | reverse complement strand
TGTATTAACGACACGACACGACAGTTCGACAGTTCGATAGTTTGATTCGATAATGGCTTCTGCCTCGACAATACGACAATCCAGCGAGCGGCCCACAGTCACCAATATCTACCGTCACTGGATTTTATATTTTTCGAAAATACCGGCAAATTTGACAGTCGCTAATGTTGCTAGTGTAATAAAGTGTTACTAAATAACCAAAGTATCGACACGAAAATTAATGATAAAGAATATTTAACTAATATTGTTATCTATTTAAATACTTAAAAATAATTTTATTTAAAATAATTAATGCCGATTCTACATTCCGCCCACCAAAATACAAAGTATTTTAACAGTTGAAAGGTAGCGGACACAACTTAACTAAAGGTCTTTGTAATTTGCCAGTTTGAGTTTGTATAGTAGCGACACGAGAAATCCCGTCACGGCCGGGATGTAGTTTAACGATACGACCTAGTGCCCATTGTAATGGTTTTAACTGCTCATCTTTTATAAGAACTAAGGAGCCAATCTTTGGTTCATCGATATTAGTGTGCCACTTAGCACGTTGATTTAGCGTGTGCAAATACTCTACGTGCCAACGTTTCCAAAAGTCACGGTGAAGTTTTTGAATTAGTTGCCAGCGATTCGAAATACTACAATCTTTAACACCCCTTGCATCTGGAATTGAAGTAAGAGGTTCGAGCGTGAGAAAATGTCCAGGAGTTAATACCGACATGTCGTTGGGATCAGAACCCATCTCACAACCACTCAGGGGTCGTGAATTAAGTAACGCTTCAATTTGAGCGATTAACGTTAGAAATTCTTCATATGTAAGAATCTGATTTCCTACAGTTCGAGCGAGGTGAGTTTTGAACGACCTTACGTTGATTTCCCACAAACCCCCGAAATGTGACGCTGCTGGCGGGTTAAATGAAAATTCGATAGCTTCTGATGCAGCAGCATTCTGCATAAGAGGAAACAAAGAGTTATAGGCACCAACGAAATTCGTGCCTCTATCACAATGAATTTTTTGACATCGACCACGACGAGCAATAAAACGACGTAAAGCGGCAATGAAAGCTTCTGTAGACAATGAACTGACGAGTTCAATGTGAACAGCCTTGACTGCGAAACAAACGAAAAGACAAATATAGGTTTTAAATGTTCTAGATCCACGATACCGACAAATATATGTGGGGAAAGGTCCTGCGAAATCAACACCAACACAAGAGAATGGTTTCACTTGCGAGACTCTTAATTTGGGTAGATCACCCATACGAGGTTGTAGTGCCTTAGGATTGACACGATAGCATTTAACGCATTTCGATAAACGACTATTTATAGCGCGACGAGATGACAAGATCCAATAATTTTGAGCTAATAAATAGCTTAGAGTTCTAAGACCAGGATGCAAATGTTCATTATGAGTATGATCAATGATAAGTTCGGTCAAGCGATGCTGTCGAGGAAGTAGTAACGGATGCTTGCAATCATAATCTAGATCGGAATGAACCAATCTACCGCCCACCCTGACGAGACCTTTTTCATCGATGAATGGCTGTAGTTTGCGTAATAGCTTCGGAAGTGGTAGACCCTTCTTCATTCGATCGATTTCATCCGAGAAAACAAAAGATTGTGTAATTTTAACAAGACAAAGAATTGCTTCATTTAGCTCAGATGCAATCAAATGACCATTTCTGCGATTTTTAGGATTTCGACAATTGTGAATGAAACGAAGAATATATGCGATAACGCTTTGAATTTTTCTAAGGCTCGAATATTTATCTAGAAAGCTATCCAATTGGCCTTTAACGACAAATAACGATATACAAGCATTTCGCTGTTCCGAGATAACAATACTAGACTCTGGAACAGGGTTAAGAGAATGAGGCCAAAATTTTGTTTGTTTCGACAACCATTTAGGACCAGACCACCACAACGAATGAGTAAGAAGTTTATGAGCAGTTAATCCACGAGAAGCGCAGTCAGTCGGATTGTCTTCCGAACTGACATGGTGCCAATTGCTTGGAGGAACCCTTTCCTGAATATGGCCTACGCGATTACCCACATAGGTCTTCCAACGTGATGATGGAGATCTCAACCAAGCCAAGGTTACCATGGAATCCGACCAACAGAAAATAGAATCGAAAACGATAATATTTGCGAAGACATGTTGAACGTATTCAACCAAATCCGATAAAAGAACTGCTGCGCACAATTCTAAACGAGGAATTGATACCCTTTTAAGCGATGCAACCTTTGAACGAGCAATAACTAAATGTGTAGTGATGCTTGAATCGGAATGTTCGAGACGAAAATATATAGCAGCTGCATATCCTAATTCAGAGGCATCACAGAAGCCATGCAACTCAACCCTAGTAGCCTTTGACGCCGGTATGAAACGATTTAAGTGAAGAGACGACAACGAAACGAGAGCGACACGATAACGAGACCACTCCTGAGCGACACTATCAGGAGCTGGATCATCCCAACCTAAGGCTAGAACCCAAAGTTTTTGGATGATGCATTTGAATGCGAAAGTTAGAGGCGTTAAAAAACCTAGGGGATCGAAAATACGAGCTAGTTCCGAAAGAACATTACGTTTAGTACACGTAAGTTGTTGAATGTTAGACGACAACGACAAGGTATCACGAAAAGAATTCCATTCCAAACCTAGAACTTTATTGGAGTGGTTACCTTCTTCATCAAATGATAAAGAATTAGTATTCCGATGTTCAACCGGAATATTTTCTAATAGTAATGCAGAATTACTATTCCATTTTCTAAGTGTGAAACAACCCTTAGAAAGAATATGTGTGATTTGCCTTTGCAATTCCAGTGCTGCTTCGACGGAATCAGCACCGGTGACGATATCATCAACGAAAATATCGTTCGACAACACGCGAGAAGCTAAGGGAAAATCCCTACCCTCGTCAGCGACTACTTGACGTATAGTACGAAGTGCTAAAAAACTAGACGAAGCCATACCGTACGTGACGGTATTGAGACGATATTCACGAATAGGTTCGTCTGAGTTAAATCGAAACAAAATCCGTTGAAAATCTCGATCTTGTTCCGAGACGAGAATTTGTCGATACATTTGCTTGACGTCAGCAGTGAAAACAAAGGCATGCAAACGAAATCTGAGAATTATAGATCCTAAATCAGTCTGTAATTTAGGACCGACGAGAAGTTGTTCATTCAAGGAAGGTCCATCAGATGGTTTGGCAGTTGCGTCAAAAACAACACGAAGACGAGTAGTTGTACTACTAGGTTTCAGTACGCAATGATGAGGAATATAATAGCAATTGTTAGTTCCACCTGAGGCTTCAACTAATTCCATGTGACCAGCATCGAGATAATCTTTCATGAATGCGTTATATTCTTCACGTAATCCGACAGAACGAGAGAAACGTTTTTCTAACGATAAATAACGCCGATAAGCGAGAGAGTATGAATCACCAAATGTAGGCTGCGGGGCCTTGAATGGTAAACGAACGACATATCTACCATTTGGTGTGCGAGCATATGTATTAACATAAATGCGTTCACATGAAGCATCTTCTTCGCTAATAGTTGTTGACACTGGAAGTTCGTCAGCTTCCCAAAATTTTTTTAATTGGTAATTTAATGATTCCAAACTACAAAGCAAAGAGGTTTGAGAGATTGATGGTGAATTTAAAACAGTGCCCATTACGATCCAACCTAATTTTGTGTTAATGGCCGTGGGACCATCAGGACCACATTCAATACGATCGCTGAGTAGTATTTTACAAAATATATCAACTCCGACAAGAGCATCGATGGAACCAGGAATATTAAATTTAGGATCAGCTAAATTTAAATTCTGTATATGTGACCATTGACTTATATCAATAGCATGCGTAGGCATTTGGCCACAAATCTTAGGTACAGCTAAGGCATGTACTTCAATATGATTGCCTTGATCCGAAAGAACTAAACTATACTTTGTAGAAGATGATATAAATGCTGATGTTTGACCAATCCCTTCGACAGAAATGTTTGTTTTACGCAAAGGCAATCCAATTCGACGAGCACACTTAGTTGTTATAAAGTTTGATTGACTGCCACTATCGACAACGACACGAATTTTACGACAACTACCGAAATTATCAAGAACGTTAACAACAGCTGTAGCGAGAAGTGAAGAATGTGAAGACAATGGATCAGCGATAAGCGTAACACTAGGGCATTTCACGCTGGACTCAACTCTCGATTCATCCTTAGTAGCACTTGAGGAGGCTACCGCTATGGAAGAAGAATTATTATTAAGTGGTTTTGTATCGAAATGTAATGATGTATGATGCATCTTTCCACATTTATGGCAACGAGATTTCGATAAACAAGTTTTAATGACATGACCAGGCCGTAAACAATTTACACAAAGCCTATGGTCCTTGACTAAAGAAAATCTGTCATTAGGAAGTTTGCTAGTAAATTTTGGACAATTTACCAACGAATGATCTGCATTACACAAAATGCATTTCAAATGAAACGAAGTTTTCTGATTAGTTACGAAAGCACGAGTATTTGCTTGCTCGTGAGAAAAACGAGAACTAGAAGCGACACGATTACGATTCGTTGTAGATGCAGCGCGAACGTTGCGAGACACAGGGATGTTATGATGCTCAGGCTCCGCTAGCTCCAGTGCCTGGCTGGCCTTATCGAGAAATTCTAACAAAGACTTAAATGATGGTATATCTCCCTTATCATTTTGCAATTCGAAACGACGACGAGTATCTTGATCGAGTTTGTTAATCAATAAATAAAATAAAGGAAAATCCCAATCATTGACAGGTAATTTTAAGTTTTTGAGAACCGCAATATTTTCTTTAAAAGTATCTACAAGATGGCGTAACTCACGCGGAGATGAAGATTTACATTTGAAATTCTGTAATTCCTCCCAGTGATGAAAGGCTAATTTACGTTTACATTGATAACGATCAATTAAAGCTGCGTATGCATCTAAATAATTGTTTTCAGAAAGTGGAAAACCCTTTAATAGCTGCAACGGCTCACCACGGAGAAGTGAAATAAGAATTGAAAATCTTTCTATATTCGATAACCTTTTATTTTGATGTACCATAGTATGAAACATATCATAGAAAGTGCCCCATGACTTAATATCACCATCGAAATTCATAAGATTAAGCCTTGGCAACTTCACAGAAGTATCGAAACTATGCGATTCACTGAGTGGATGCGACTCGACGTTTGAAGTAAGCAATGAATGAATCTCAATAATTTGAAAATATTTTTTATCAAATTGCACTCGAACATCATCCTCCTTTTCCAATTCGGCAGGGTCAACTAATTCCGAACAAAGTTTTAAGTGATGTGATTCAAAACTAGTGCAAAAACTTTCAAGTTTACTATACCGCGACAAAAATAATGATAATCTCGATTGATCAATCTTGGCCTCTAAACCGGCTGATAAACATTCGTCAATCCGCTTTAGAGCTATATCACGTTTTAATTGTAAACTACGACGACCTACGACAGATGCTTCGTTACGAGGCATTTTTAATAACAAAACTATTCGATAAAGAAAAGTAGTTACGTAACAAAGTTCTAATAATTACAACAAATATTTAGGTATTTGATTTTATGAAACGAAATAGTAAAACCACGAGAGAAAAAATGCGACAAAGTTGTTGTAGTTAAATACCTAACCTTTGTTAATAGAACCTATTACGATGTATGATAAAAATGGCGAACGAAACTAATTATATTAGGTAATATAACAATTTACTTCGTATCTATTATTTTAAACCAATGCAATTTAATAGTTACAAACGAAATAAATCTTTATTAAAGTTTATCAATATTAAATATTTTAATTTCAAAGTTAAGAATGTAGTTATGCGAAATTCTAATTTTAAAATATCAATACGAAAAATTATTAAGATATAATTACGAAAGTGCAAAATGTGCTATCCGCCATTTTATAATACGACAAAGTATGATACGTCGGGCGTTCCTTACTTAAACGCTTACGAAATATGCCTACTTAACAGATGAGCGTAATATGCAACCGCGTGGTATTATTTACGTATTAATGAATCATTATCTTCGTATGAAAATAATCGAATAAGAATCTTGTTTACTATTTACTATTACGAAATATAATGTATGCTTAATGTATTGCTAACGAAATAACGAACCGAAAAAATACGATAATATTAATTTAATGTAATAATTGTTTGTACGACACTGTTTAGTATTGTTGTTGTTACCTATATTTTGTTGTTACGAAAAACGATACGCAATAAAACGAAATAATATGAATGTTTATTTATATGAATACGAAAGTACACTACACATTAGCGACATAACAAAACGACATAACGAAATGGTTGGCGTATTATTATATTGAGATTCGATTAATCTCAACAAACAAATCCGCGGCCGAAGTGACCAAAAAAAATGTATGATCCGTATGATAAACGAATTTAAGTGGACTGTATAATTGATATGATTGATATCCAGTGACAAATAGATAGTTGGAAAACTAATGAAACCAACTCACCAGCGTCTCTGCTAATTTGCTGAAGATGCCGGCGCCGACAATGTCCTGGATTCAGCGACAATACGAAACTCGACAGGCACACACACTATGTTTTTGGGTTGTATGATAATATGTATTAACGACACGACACGACAGTTCGACAGTTCGATAGTTTGATTCGATAATGGCTTCTGCCTCGACAATACGACAATCCAGCGAGCGGCCCACAGTCACCAATATCTACCGTCACTGGATTTTATATTTTTCGAAAATACCGGCAAATTTGACAGTCGCTAATGTTGCTAGTGTAATAAAGTGTTACTAAATAACCAAAGTATCGACACGAAAATTAATGATAAAGAATATTTAACTAATATTGTTATCTATTTAAATACTTAAAAATAATTTTATTTAAAATAATTAATGCCGATTCTACACTATATGTATGTGATGTAATTTGTTTATGAAATGAAAAAGTATTAAAATATTCAAAGAATCGATGATGATGTAATGGCTATATTTAGGCTATGTATATTGTATATATGTATCCAATTAGATTTAAACATATTTTCAACTGTCCTTCTGCATCTTATTTCTTTGGACGTGCTCAGTCGGTAAGTGTAACATGTGGTTCTATATAATGTATGTGTATCTATGTATTTATGTGTTTCATATGTGCTTGAAATATGCGTTTATTATGTGTAGATAGATATAGGTAGATTAAAATTGAACTTAGAACATGTATAATAAAGCATACAATATTTAAATATTTGCAAGCAATTGGGTTTAATACTAACCTAACCTATCCATAGAAAAAGGTTAATGCTTTCTTTGCAGAAATATAAATTATTATAATATAATATATTTGCTTACATTTTAGCTGTGCAAATACTTTTTAAATTAGAATGCAGGATCAACATTGATTACTTCAACAATTTTCAATTTTTTTTTTAATCAAAAATTACTGTTCTGTAATGTTGCTTTAATATTTTCTATACAAGTATACAATAACCCTGAATCGTGAGCTATAAAAGAAAGATATTACTTCAGGCTTACCTTTTCAGAATTAATTATAAATAATATTTCAAATTTATTTTAAATTTGGATTACTGTTTTATGTTAGCTTTTAGCTTTTTGGAATATACTTTTTTTTAATTACCGTTCACCAAAAAAAAGAACTTTTTTTATCCGGCAATGACTTGATATTTACTCTACAGCTATTAATTATTTTTGTTTTACAATTTAGGCATCAAAAAGCAAGAAGTCCAAGAAAGCCGACTTCATTCCCTACCGTGACTCAGTCCTGACGTGGCTCTTGCGTGAAAACTTAGGAGGGAACTCAAAGACCGCTATGATAGCGGCCATTTCTCCCGCTGATATCAACTACGATGAAACTCTTAGTACATTGAGGTAATAATTGCTCAGAAATCTTAATAACTGCTTATATATCTATTAAAATGAACGTCTTGATTGAAGGAACCATTTGTACGCAAATAATAAAAAAAATAACCAATGTAATAAATAACAAGGGCATGGGCAACTTTGAGGGCATGGATGTATATTTTAAATAAAAAAATATATGAAAATGGACTTTATAAAATTTTACATTGGAACGATTCAAATTTCTATTTATATTTTTCCTCTTAAAATATGATAAAATCAAATTATTTTGAATACATTGTAAGGGAAAATGTTTTCCAACAGATACGCCGATCGCGCCAAACAAATTGTATGCAAGGCCGTGGTCAACGAGGACGCAAACGCCAAACTTATCCGTGAACTCAAAGAAGAAATACTCAAACTACGCGAACTGCTCAAAGCCGAAGGCATCGATGTTGAAGAAGGTAAGCATTACTACTGAAACAAACAGATTTTAGGCTTAGTCGTCATGTGAAATAATAGTTCGTCTTGTGTGTTTGTACGATGTGAAAAAATAGATGCGAACTAAACGCCACAAAGTTGTTTATCAAATTATACTAAAGTGAACTTTTGTTTTCAAACACGAAGGACCTGATGGTAGAGTCGTTTATGAAAAGAAAGAACAGCCTACCAGTAAGTAAAAGCAAAGAGGCTTGCGCATTGCATATGTACACCCCACCTGTACGCTTTGCCTCCTCGGGGTTGCCAGGACGAAATATGAAATAGATTCACGTCACATGACTGTTACGCTGGCAACCCAACACTTAAAAAAAAGAATTGCACCCTTATCCAGAGCTTGTGGCGTTGTAGGCGTACTTTTAGTACATGATTACTATATACTCGTCACTACTTGTAGGTACATATATATTGGTTCGTTATGTAATATTATAACTGCGCTTCTATTTATATATTGGTGTTGGTTTATATAATTGAATCGGTAGGACGATTAGTAAATATTTCTTTTTCGTAGGAATGTAACGTATGAATGAATGTACTCGTATTCATCTTAAAAATGTGTATCGTAATATGTATTTAATAAATCCTCTGAGTATTTTATTATAAAAAAATAATTACATATTATTTTATGATTAAATATCAGTTATATCTTATGTCTTTAAAATTTCCTTTGCTTATAAATTTGTATATAAAATTTAAAATACTCAGATAAAGGTAACCGTTCGCGGCTTTTTGACTAAAATACTCATATTATATACGAAAATATATGATACATAGAAAATATCTATGATCGCTTAATTCGCTTATTTACTAAAACTGATACGCAAAAAAAGATGAAAGCCTTGATATACATAATTATATATTACATAATGTCGCGAACGGAATTATATTTTTTATAAATGTTTTGCAAACAAGCTTCATAGCTTCGCATGTTTTTCTACTATTTATGTCCGTTCAACGATTTATTTTCAGATATACCTATTTCAAACATTCAATAGCCCAATTTTGATTTGAGGTTTAATACATTCCTGAATGTTGAAAACTGATGAATGCTCTTTTTAAAAGCTTAGCATGTAGCTATCGACTTATTTATGAAGTCTATTAAGTCAAAATTGGGCTAAACATTAGCTAGAACAATACAAGTTATGGATCGACATCGGCACTTGTATTGGTTTTGGTTCGCACAACGAGTTCACGAGATTGTTTACAAGTCACACGGTGATTGGTTGCAAATGAAAATTGATATGAAAAAAAATTACCATGTCATTTTCTTTTGGGGTATAGTAATTTAGTGTATCATACAAAAATGTTTCTCATGGTAAAGCAGGGGAAGAGAACTCGTCGCCGATGCGTAAGAAGAGCGAATCTGAGGCGTTGTCGCCCAAGCTGTCTCGTGCCGCCACCACCATCGCCGAAGAAGCTGTTGATCAGCTGCAGGCTTCGGAGAAGCTTATTGCTGGTAAGAATCATCTAGGACATGACGTAACGTGAAAATATTTCGTATTAACTTTTCCGTGAAATATATAATAGTATTTTAACTCGCAATAGAACATTAACTGATTGATAAAGTTGAGATAAAAATGTATTTTCTAAAATTCTTTGATTTTGAATATCATTATTTTTTTCATTTGTGTTTGTTTAAAAGTTGTTTAAATTAAAGATCATGTGTAGCTTATGAAACGTTGAAGTATTTACGTAAGATAAAATGAATTAACTTGTCCATAAAGCTAATATAGCAATACCGTGGTGGGACATTAACTAATCAGTAAAATTAAGTTACAGGCACATTTTAACTGAATTTGTTTCCTTAGTTTTGAATGATAAAATTTCTTCCATTTGTTTATGTACAAAAGTTAGTTTCATAATCAATAATGTGCTCACCAATTTTTCTATAATCTAGAAAGCAATGAGGGTAAAATATGACGATACTAACCAAATATAAAATGAACAGAACTTAACGAGACTTGGGAAGAAAAACTTAAACGCACCGAACAAATCCGAGTCCAGCGTGAGGCGGTATTTGCTGAAATGGGTCTCGCAGTAAAAGAGGGCATCACTGTTGGCGTCTACTCGCCCAAGAAAACTCCTCACTTGGTCAACTTGAACGAAGATCCTAATCTATCAGAATGCCTCCTTTATTACATAAAAGACGGTAAGTAACAGTGTTCTCAGTCATATGATTTAAATCGTTTTTGTATGACCTTTTTGGCTTTTGTATGAATTGATGTATGATCGAAATCGTACGCAAAATATAGGTTCGATCCCTTGAATTAAATGTTACAAAAAAAGAAAAACATCAACTTTTAAATACATTTCGTTGTTTTAAAATAAAAATTGTACTGTTCTTTAGTATTTAAAAAAAATCTATAACTAAAAAAAGTATAGAGTACTATTATTTATCTTGATATCATGGTAAAATCCGATCCTCTGAAAAATAAAGTTGGTCAAACTGTTCTTAAGAGCGAAGATAAAATAGTGCTGAGTTTTAAAATGTCTTAGTGTTATATAACGTCTGTACGCCCTTCACTGTGTATCGATTTCATGTTACCTGAACCTAAATTACGAGATCGAATAACGTTTTAATGCGCTTGGATTACAGTGTATTCTGGTGCTTCCACTTAGACTGTATACTTAAGAGTATTGAAGTTTCCTTGAAATAAATTATTTGTTTGTTGTGATTTGTGTTTTCTTCAGTGCAAACTTAAAGGCTGTATTTGTGCGTGTGCTGAATTAAGTGGATTTTTAAATCGATTGTAGATTGTAATGTATGGTATCAAAATTGGCTTTCTTCATATCTTCAAGTCAGTGGATTTTGGACAATTAATTAAGCAGAAATATTACAAAATAATGTATTTTTCAGGCGTGACACGTCTCGGCACTGCTGAAGCGAATGTTCCTCAAGATATCCAGCTCTGTGGTTCTCACATACTGAGCGAACATTGCATCTTCGAGAATACAGATGGGGTCATTTGTCTCATACCACATCGTGGTGCACTTGTTTACGTCAATGGACGAGAGGTGGGTATTCTGAAGCTATTTTTGAAAATATGTTAAAATGTGCTATGCGTTTAGGAAATGAGATGTCTGTTATTTTAAATTATCTAACATTTATCTCTCTGGGTAATGAAAATGCTGATTCCTCAGAAACAGGGATTATTTTTCGGGATAAAAAATATTTTATTATTCAATCTGAACTTCAAATTTTACATCTGCAAAAAACAAAGAAATCGGTTTAATAGCTACATCATTTAAAGCGCCATAAACAAACAAACAAACAAACTCCCTTTCTCATTTACACAGTAACTTAGCATAAAGTTTTTTGTTCCCAGGTCAACGAGCCTATAATCCTGAAGACGGGCTCCCGCGTGATCCTCGGCAAGAACCACGTGTTCCGATTCACGCACCCCGGCCAGCCGCGTGAGGAGTGCGTGTCCAACAAGGACACCGTGAACGATACGCCCGGGACTAATGCTGATGGTAATTATTATAACGTTTGTATATATTTTAAGAGCCGAGATGGCCTAGTGGTGCGAACACGTGTTTCTTAACCAAAGGTCATGGGTTCAAACCCTGGCTAGCACCGCTGGATTTTCAAGTGCTAAATTTGTGTTTAAATTCA
>DVXP01002914.1:0-12006 GCA_018235645.1 Junonia grisea | reverse complement strand
GATACGTACTTAGCGATAAGACCGCCTTTATGTACATTTTAATTTATTATTTTTGTTCTGAGTAAAATTTATTGTTTGTGGTGTACAATAAAGTATATTCTATCTATCTATCTATCTATAAAATTTTCTGCAACTGTAAAATCCGATTAAAATCCGGAACACGGTAAGTGGGAATGGTCTCATGCGTTTTTAGGGAGAGGGTCGTTTGATTTTAGATCCTCTGTTTGCTTTCACCCAATTATTTCATGGTCAAAGAGCATGTGCTAATCCTGTTTTGAGTTGGGTGTTCATTTGAAATGTAAGTTGGTTGGAAAGAAATTTACTGCTTTTTGTTTTTACTTTAAATTGTTTTGGGTTTCTATAAGGTGAACTTTTGTGTGTTTTAGTGTCTGATACTTTTGTCTGTTATTGCAATAACATATAGAGTAAACCAAATAAAATTTATGACATCAAAGAAAATGTTGGAGGTTTTTTTAACATACCTATTTTACGTTCTTAAACATGTCATTAATTGAATTAATAAATAGTATTAATAATAGGTATGATGTATAGTGAGATGATACATTGAAATATAATATAGTTTTATGCTAAATAATACACCAGAAGGAGTTTGATTCAATTTGTTATTAAATTAAATTATATTTCTCCGTATATCAACAGGTAATTCTAGTTTTCATTATATTTTTTTCATATTCTTTGTATATATGTTTTTAGGTTTCTAGCCTTTTTCTAAAGGTACTCTGCTTGTCAACAGAAATCTTGATAAAAGAAAATGAGGTTAAGTACCTAGCTTATGTATTCCGAGAAAAAAATATAAGATATATTCAAAAACATGACCACAGAATTTTCGTTTTTATTGAAACAAGAAGTACCTACGTTCTTAAATTAACATAAAAAGATTGTTCTTATATAAATTAAGGTGTATATCTAAATATGACACATATTTTACTATAATTAAATATATTTTTATACATATATGGTTAAAAAAGTAATGTTTTTACATAACATAAAAACACATCTGTTCTTACATCCTCACAAATTTTCACAATCATTATGAAATAAATGTATAGGCATTTCGAAAGACTACCAAGCCATCTATTCATAAAGCAATATTATCAGATCTTAAGCTGTTCACAATAATAATTAAATTATATGTTTGCTTTTACTCAAACATCATTTATATTTAAAAATTATACTGATATTTAAATTTATATTTAAACAATTAACAATCATCTAATCGTAATAAATGATCCGTTTCGATAAAATCCGAAGCACATTTCGTTTTAATTGTACCCAAAGATTTCCGAACTTCTTAAATAGAATTATTCATGCTCCTCTGATGGAAAATTGGATACTTGGACACTTAATCTCTCCCCAATTTGTCCAAAGATTTGATAATATAATCCACTAAGTGAATTAATCACTTGCAAACAAATCCGTTTTTGCCCAATTCTCAGAAAAGACTTTAATGTGTTCCGTTTTACCTAATTCTTAATAAAAAGACTTAACGTCTTTTGTCCTAAGATTCTTTTTACTTTAGATATATTCGAATTTATATTATCTTTACAGTTATATCTTATAAAAATTATATGTCTATTCTAGCTTGTTTATTGATGTAAAGGAAAAGATGTGATTTTAATTAACAATTCTTCTTTGCATATTTGCTTTGTAGACGGGTCTTATCGCGATAATCTTTACGTATTACAACACCTTTATTGCCCGACGTTTCGGCGAAGTTGCATTCACCGTGGTCACGAGCTGACTCTTTGCAGTCAATAAAAATCTAAAAATTAAACATTAAGTCATAATTAAATACTACTTAGTTGGTCCCAAAATGTTGGTTCGAGTTCATTTACGTAACATAATTATATTATTTACTTATTTTAACTACTTAATACAATATTATTTACTTTTTGTAGTATAACCGCAGGTGAATCAGCACAGGACAGCTAGTATACTTTTATTTTAACTTAAGCTTTCGTTGTAAGTCGTTTTTAAGTTTATACATACGTGTTACTCAAAACTAAGGTAAGGTGTACCGAGGGAAATATTAATATACGTAGACTGCATTAAGAACCCATATTAAATATAAAGGTATGGCCACGTAAAAGCGTTTCGACTGTCTTATTTAAATAACAAAGAGCCATTTAAAATTTGATTCAAAGCATGTTTTAATTTAATTGGTCAAACCGGAAAGAAACATTTAACTTAAGGTAATGGAATCAATATTATCTTGTCCGTATAACAGCCTGTTGCTCTAATTCTATTATATTGAATACATTATAAATAAATATGGGCTAAGACCTTAAGAAATTTCAAAATAATTTTTCGTATACATAACTACCTAGTTCGTCAATAAAATTTTGGAATAGATAAATATGTAATGCGAATAAGTATCTTTTCTTTCGTTATGTAAATTCAAACCTATACTAGTATGGCATTTTCCCACAATTCTAATAGAGCTACTCGAGTGGCGGATAAACCTTCTTCAAAATCGACGGTACATTAGCAATTTTCATGTCTATTGAATGATCACTTTTCATATGACTCGTATGGTCTCTGCCTACTGTTAGAATGAAAGTTTAATATACTATTTTTAGTAAGGTAATATCTAACTGTAACCATAACAGCTCTCATAAGTGCTGATTGCCTTCTTTACTCTTTTTTTAAGTTGGCAAAGTATGCCAACAAATAAAAATAGTTCGGTACTTATTCGGTGCCACCAAAATTCATGAGTGATGGTAATTAAATGCTAATAACTTTACTCCCTAAACGCCTTTATATGCCTTATTAAAAACTAAAATAAACGCTCAACCTCCCCGCTATCTGTTTCACGTACGGAACTTGTGTACAAAGTTTTCAAATATACTCGAACGACAGTAACAAACTCGTGAAGATATAAAAACTTTACGGAGAAAACTTAACTTTAAACTTGTTAGTAAATACGGGTACAATGGTTTTATTCACGAAATATGAAAGTTTCGTTCGTTATTCGTTTACGCCAATTAGCTTTGTTTGGTTAATTAACTGTATTAAAATGTACCTGTTGCTTACGAGTGCTTTTACCGACTGCTTGAAAGGGAACGTGTAATACGTAACAACGTAACACAGCTTGTACGTATCCCACTGCTGAGCATAGGCCTCTTCTCTTATTAGGGAGAAGGTATGGAGCTTAATCCACCACGCTACTCTACTGCGGATTGGTGGATAAATATGTGTCAGAATTTCTTCCGGCACATACAGGTTTCCTCACGATGTTTTCCTTAGCACAAATTTAGCACTTGAAAATCCAGCAGTGCTAGCCAGGGTTTGAACCCGTGACCTTTGGTTCATCCACGTGTTCGCACCACTAGGGCATCTCATCGTCGTGTGTCTGACCTGAATGTACGCCTGTGTGTTCGCTCGTAATTACTCGAAAGGTTCATCGATTTTTGATACGTCATTAGATTTTTTTTTTAATGTGTTCCAATGCCAGTTACCCTTCGACAAGATGGTCGAAGACTTTATTTGGCCGGTACTTAATTAGACTTATTTGCCATATTTGTTTGATCTTTCATTTAATGTGACTGTCTTATTTAATCGGCCACTTTAAATTGATATCTGCTAAGTGTATTATATTTAAGTGATTATAATTGATTAATAAAAATATAAAGTAATTGTAGTGTTAGTTAGTATTAGTATGTGTTATGTTTTTTCTTTTTTTTTTTTTTTCTTAGTTTTTTTCCCCTTCCCGTCTCCTGAATTATGCAATGTAGTGCCGTGTTAGCCCAGTTTTAAGTTAATTGTATATGCAATGCATGCGGTTTGTATGATAACATATTATAAAATACATATGATACTGGTATGAGATGTGCTTTACTTTTACCTGGGTAGAATTATGATAATCATGCATACCTTTTATAACGCTAATTTTTTTTTCTGTTTTTTTTTTGTACATATTCTTTAATTCAGTTACAATACTTGACAATTATTTTACTTAAATCTAATACTATGCTCCACTATGTACTTAATTAATACATTTTCTGCTTTGATTACTCTGTTACTCTATTTAACACTATACAATATGATAATTAATAATTCTATTGTCTTAGAGTATCGGGGCTTAGATATATTTTATTATATCTATGTTCCACGATACGGTCTGTTTTATTTACTCTGTTCCTTCTTTTTCCTTTTTTTTATATTTTTTTTTATTTATTTTTATATTACCTACGTTTCATTATTTATAAATATACATTTGTTTTCACGTATATTTACATCTTTTCAGCTTTGTTATTCTTATTTAAGAAAATAGCCTATTTGTTATTTTTTTGGATATCTTCTATCATATTTTATATAAGCTTTTATTTTTTTAATCTTTATTGAATCTAATTTATTTACAGTACTTTCTTTTCTACCTTTCCTTTCCCTCTTTTCCTTCTCCATTCCTCTTTTCCTTCCTTCCCTTTTTTATGTATGTATATATTGTTTCCTACTTATATAATTGGTTTGGTGAGGGACATATATTATGTCTCTCTTTCTAAACCAATGTCTAGCTTGGTGGTCTTAAGACATATGCTTATTATAAGCATGTGTTAAGTACCTTATTCTTTTACCATCCTTATCGCAATTTACTGGTTTATGTGAATGTAAGTCTAGTATGTCTGTGTCCGTGTCAGTTTGTGTGTTTAGTTATGTATGCATGTTTTGTCCGTATTATGTTCTACCCCTTGTTTTTATTTATGATTTTAATTGCTATTTTGTAACAGTATTCCAAAAATTTTAATCGCGTTTCATTCCCATTCAATAGTGTTGCTATATTATTTTTTTCTATTTTTGTCTCATGTTCTATTTCAAATTCGGTTTTTAACTTTAGAAATTTAGGACATTCTGTTATCAAATGTATTATATCTTCCTCAGCTGTGTCGTCGCAATCGCATGCAGGGGATTCCTTTTTTTTGAATTTGAAGAGGTACTTATTAAACCCACCATGCCCAGTTAATATTTGTGTTCTGACATTATTTATTTTGATCTTCTTTGTTAATTTGTATGCTTCTTTAACGTCTGGCAGGAAGATCTTCGTTGTGGATGCGGTTTTGTCTTTTGAATACCTCTCCTGCCAAACTTTTATTGTATCTTCCCGTATATTTCTCTTCACATACGAGATAGGACATGCGCTGTAGTCTGGTCTTGTTTTCTTTTTCAGTGCTGCGTCTTTCGCTAGGGCATCTGCTCGTTCATTTCCCTGTGTCCCTACATGAGCTTTGACCCAGTAAAGCCCAATGACCATTCCCCTCCCCCGGATCATCTTTATGTCCTTTCTGATCAGACTTACGAGTGGGTGTGTAGAGAACCTATTCTTGAGCAGATCAAGAGAAGACCTTGAATCACTAAGGATTGCTGTTTCTTCTATTCCCATTTCAAGAATAAGCCTTACTGCTCTGTGGAGAGCAAAGAGTTCAGCTTGAAAGACCGTGCAGTAGGATTCGAGTTTCAGTTTCACTGATCGAACTTCAGTGCCGTCTCGCCACATGGAGATTGCCGCTCCGACCTTCCCTTCGATTTTACTGCCGTCTGTGAAGACGAGTAGTCCTTTGACTTGATGTTCGGTCAAAGCAGTTGAGGTTAGGTCTTCGAGGCAGGTATACTCCAAGGCTTCGACGTCCGCTGGGTGTTCGTTTTCCATGAAACTGATCCTGCTTTCCACGGCACGGTCATCCGGAAGCGACTCTACTGGTTTGCCTCTCTTAGCTTCATAGAGGGCAGCTTGTTCCTTCACCCGTAAATCTAAGGGAATCAGTCCAGACAGAATCAGAGCCGAGTGGAGGGAGACAGTCCTGTATGCTTTACATATCTTCAACGCAAAGCCTCTTTGTAGACTATTTAACTGCTTCCTAATTTGTATTTTTTCTGCTGCTTTGGCCCAAACGCTGGAGGCGTAAATAACTATAGGCTCGATGACTGCGACGTACATGGTCCTTATTATCTCAGGATTTAGTCCCCAGGAGACCTTTGCCGCCCTAGCCAATTGTTTGTAGATGTTTATCGCCTTTTTGGTAACGTTACTTACGTGCTTATTAAATGTTAATTTCTTATCTATAGTCAAACCCAATATTTTTATTTCATCTACTAACTCTATATTTTGGTTCCACATTTTTAAGCGAGGGTTATCGTATTTTAGTTTTTTTGTTAACACCATAGCATTTGTCTTATGGGCGGCGAATTTCAGCTTTGAGATTTTACCCCAGTCGAAGATCTTTTTTAGAACGGGGTTTGCTTTGGTTTCTATCTCTAAGGCTGTTTTGCCTGAGAAAACAAGGACCACGTCGTCCGCAAAAGCCTGGCTGTGTACATCCTCTGTTTCTAATAGATTTAACAGAGGATCCAGCAACAAGTTCCAGAACGTTGGTCCTCCGATTGAGCCCTGTACACATCCTTTACTAGTCCTTTTAGAATATATTTCCCCACAATATTTTACTTGAACATATCTATCTTCTAAATAATTGTTTACTAGTCGTCTTAAGTTGTCTGGGCAATTTTTGTTCCTTAATTCTTTTTTTATCCCTGGCCACCATGCACTATCGAAAGCGCCCTCTATGTCTAGCGAAACAAGAGTTACTATTTTCTTATCCTTTATTTCGTTTTTTATGTGGTTCACTAGATCATAGAGGGCGTCTTCCGTACATCTTTGCGGGACGAATCCGTACTGCCTCGGGTTTAACTTCGGTAGGACATGCCATCTTATTCTTTCAATCATCAATTTTTCAAGAATTTTACCCAAGATTGGGAGTAGTCCTATTGGTCTATGAGCCTTAGGAGTTGAATATTCGTCCTTCCCGGGCTTTTTCAATACAACCACTGCTGCTTTTTTCCAAACCTTCGGGAAATACGCCAGTTCCAGACATTTGTTCATTATTGCCAAAAATATTTGTGGGCATTGGTTTATTGCCTCCGAACAAATATCGGCCGTGAATCCGTCCGGCCCTGGCGCCTTTCTCGGGCTGAAACTATCAATCATTGCTTTCATTTCGCTCATGGTGAAGGGAGGGTCGTTTCTGGCTATTTCATGATCATCGTTTTGTAGCTCTTCTCTTATTAATTTTTGTGCTTCGGTTTCATTTTCAGGATCATCGTCTGGGAAAAAGGTTTCTGCAACAAGCTTTACAGATTCTTTGGGAGTTAGTGTTTTTCCATTTTTTATCATTAATGTATCTTCTGTTCTTTTTGAAGTTGCTCTCATGATTCTATATATTCCATCCCAGAAGCTTTCTTTTTCTTGCTTGCCACAAAAGTCTTTCCAACTTCTCGTTTGGGCGTTTTTAGCTTCTTCTTCATATTTTTCCTTAAAGTCTAGATATTCATCTACTACATATTTCCTCCTATTCTGTGCCGCATTTCTCACTCTCCTTTTTTTTGTCATCATTTCCCTCTTCAATTCTTCCAATTTATCGTTCCACCAGGGTATTGTGAATGTTGTTTTATTTTTTTTCTTCTTGGGTATTGACTCGTTACTAGCCACCTCTATACATTTATGAAGTGTTTTTACTATTTCTTCCACTTCCTCGTTTGTAGATATGTTTTTTATTTTTTGCTCGTCTATTTCCCTATCAGTGATTAGTGTTTTGATCTTGCTTCCAAATTTTTGCCAGTCCGCTTTTTTAGTATTGTAGATTCTTGTTGTCTGATTTATTGGTTTTGTTTTATTTTTCTCCTCCCTTACCGTGAACGTTATAGCTTTATGGTCTGACTCAATCATATCATTGTCTATATACCAGTCTTCTATTTTTGGGAGAAGATCTTCCGTGCAAGTGGTGACATCTACGCAACTGCTACGGGTTTGTGTTTCGCTTATTACCTCAAATGTTGGCGAATCCCCAACGTTTAGAACCTGCAAACACCTATCTTCAAAAAATGTTGCCAATTCTTCGCCTCTGTGGTCTTCCAATCGGCTTCCCCACCATGGGCTCCAGGCATTGACATCCCCCGCTATTATGGTTCTACTATTTTTTGTTTTTTCTAATATTTTTTCAATTTTTTCAAGATATGGTCCTAGGGGTTTGTTACCTTCCAGATACATTGACGTTAGACTTAGCTCGCAATGCTGCATTTGAACGGTTACAGAGGCTCTATTCTCAGAATTTAGTATACTGTCGCCACTAATCCTCAGATCAGCATTGTGAACTATTATTGCCGCTTTTGTCGGTTTATCTGGGTTTCCCGGTACCTGAATTATTCTAACTCCTGAATAGTTCTTTACCTTATACTCATTTCCCACATATGGTTCCTGAACTAGGGAGATGTCAATTTTCCTTTGTGCAGCTTCTTTGAGCAATTCGAGGGTTGCAAGTTTCTTACGCTGAAGATTCGCCTGTACTATTTTCAAGCCTTGGGTGCCTTTAGCAATAAGCCACACTAGACCGCGCTATGTCGTCCCACTTTTTTCTTATTGGGCATTCTCTGTCGAATGCGTTGTGGTCTGTCTTACCGATTTTATTTGCTTGGCAATTTACGCAACTGGGTGTTAAGTCAGTAGTTGGACACGTCTTCCTAGTGTGCATCCCTCCACAGTGACTGCAGATGTCTTCCTTTTCCCGGCAGATTCCCCGACTGTGTCCAAAACGTAGACACCTGGTGCACTGTATCAACGGTGACTGGTCGGCGACTCTACATCTTTGTAAGTCGATGTGGACCTTTCCGGCTTCTGTGAGTCTCTGCCAGAGTATTGGAGACACCTGCAGTATCACATGACTCTCGTGGGGGTTCCTCGCCTTCTTACGGAATCTAACTTTAGCTCCCAATTCATCCTCCTTCAAGTCCCTTGTGATAGTCTTGTTCTGGTTCTTTATGGATGTTAATATGTCTTCATCTGTGTTGTATGCCAGAACATTATAGACTATCACTAGTCTAGACTAGACTAGGGGTCTTTGTTTTTAGTGTCCTCCACCTTTAACTGATTTTGGGTACTTAGCCTATCTTTTAATTTTTGCAGGGAAGCCTTCGAATCACAACTCAAAATGACCCTCTGGTTTCTCGCCTTCCGGACCTTATCTATTTGCACCCCCGTTTCTTTCGCATTTGCCGCGCCTCTTATCTTCCTGATTATGTCCTCACTTGTATCCTTTGCCTTATTTGAGGCTACAATAATGGAGTGACTGGTGTTCTGTCTATGGTTTATTGCTGTCGAAGACCTGGCCAATGTTGTTGCGTATGTTAGTGGCTCTTTCACCTTTTCTACTATCTCCGTAGTAGCCTCTTTAAGTTGGTTGGTGATTTCTGTCATTTGTTTTGTAGGTGCTTCAGTTATTTTATCATGTATAACCTTCACTACCTCATGGACTACGATTTGTCTGAGGGCCTCCACATCATTAGCCAACTTGTTTATCGGTTCGCGGACATCTTGTTTATTAATTGTTTCTGTTAGTTTTTGTAAGTTTCTTGTGTGATCCTTCTCTGCTGTTAGTAGTTGAGCCTCTTTTTCCTTTTCTAATCTCTCAATCTTGCTTGTGAGCGTCTGACGGGACTCATTCTGACGTAGAATCATTTCATATAAGTTGTTGAGTTTCTCTAGTACCGTCTCCTTCATTTCCCTCTTCAAGTTTCCTGATGCTTCTAAAAGATCTTTGGCTGTCTGGTAGTAGATGTTCGCCTGTTTTGGGTAGCTGTTTAGGGGGCCATGTTCATCAATAGGAACACGACTTCGGTATCTGTAGCTCCCTCTGTTGCTTTCCGCGCTGAGGTGGTTGAGGTATCGTCGCTCGTATCCTTTTTCTTACTCGGTGGGGACGTTTTGGTTTTTGTTAATACCTTTCTGCGCATTGGCTCCTTCCTCGTTTCCCTCCCTGAATCCGTCGATTGATAAGGTGTGGACATTTTGTACAGTGGGGGAAAGAGGGTTCTAAAATGTATATTCTATAGGGTTTAAATATATTTAATTACTCACTGCAAAAACTTCTAAGTTTTATGAGGAGGCTTCTAAAGTCACCGGTAGGCGGCGCTCTATGCACGGAACACAAGTCAATTTTTAAAAGAAGGTTTGATAGTAAAAATTTAACAGTTAATGGTAGCAACTAAATATATAAATATATCCTGCTAGAGGGCGCTCCCGATATCGAGTAATGGTATAGTAATCTAATTTAATTAATTCCAAAATATTGTTTACTGATAATTCTATTTTAATAAATTTAGTTGAGATATAACCCGCTAGAGGGCGCTCCCGATATTAAATAGTGGTCTAGATAATTCAGTTTAACTAATTCCAATATAAAGATTTTTTTCTATTGTAATAATTTTTGTTTTAATAAATTTAGTCAGAATATATGACGCTAGAGGGCGCTCGCGATATTAAATAATGTCCAGATAATCCAATTTAACTAATTCCAAAATTTTAAAATAACTGATGTTTAATTCCGATTTTAATAAGTTTAGTTGTAATAATCTCTCACCAGAGGGCGCTTTCGATGCTACAATTTTCTCAATATTCAGCTGATATACCTATATCAAAATGAAAGTATTATGATTTTAAATTATTATTTAATATAAATCCAATAATCAATGTGGTTACAAAAAACAATCTAAACTCAGTACAAAAATCTTAATATATAAGGAGGGAGAGAGTAAAAGAAGGATTTTAATTTAGACCTAAAATAATATTTAGTTTTGAATTTCCGCGCTAGAGGGCGCTCTCTATGCCAGGTTATAATCTTATTCGATTTTAACTAATGTCCGCTGGAGGGCGCTCTCGAAGATTTAATAATACATTTGTAAAAACTAAAGATAAACAATATAGTAACATAAAACAATCTGAACTCAATGAAACAAAATCCTACCATAAAAAGAAAGAAAAAGAAGGAAACAAAAGAATAATTATATACACCTAAAGATTATATTATCTTACTAAGAAAATGATAATAAAAAATTTGCTTAATTAGGGAAATTTTAAAGAAAACTGTCGCCTAACTTAAACGAACAAACAAAATGCGACTTGATTTATATATATTTAACTAAAGTCTTATTTTTTTATTTCTATATTAATCCTTATCGCTAGTGGCGCGTGCAGCTGCAATGCTCTTTTGTTATACTTCCACGAACGAACGCCACAAACAACTATATAAAAGTGTCCGACTTACTTTTTCTATTTGTTGAATAATTTGTTCCAATTTTCTTATGTAAATAATTTTTTTTTTCCTTTCACTATTTTCAGTTGATATGTTCCTGAACCAGCAGATTTTGTAGACACAAAATTTCAATTTCCTTTTTCTTACCTCAGTCAGATTTGATTTTATTTTGTTAATTTTGAATTCCTGCAGGCAAATCCGAATGAACGAAGTAGTATAGTTTGACCTCGTTTATAAAATTGTACTCGTTGTTTACGTTCCGCGCCGCTAATTCCTTTCTTCAGATTTTCGTTTATATCTTCCGCGTTTTCCGGTCGATTTTCAAAATTCTTTTTTTTCTCATGAAACTACATTAAATTCTGAGTATGCTTTAATAAATTTTGGGGGGGGGGGTTTTCACTGCAGATTTTCTTTAATTAAGTCCCAAAGTTTGTCGATTTTGTCAATAAACTGTCAATAACTTTTTTGTTTTTTAAAATTTCTTATTTTAAAAAATTGTTCTAAACTCGTCTAAGCGCACTCTTTCATATAGTTAATGTTTTATTGTTGTGGCATTACCACAAAAGATTTTAGCCGAAACGCATTTTTTATGTTTTTGCACTTTTCACTATTAAGTAATGGCGATTGTGTCCAAATTTGTGTCCGAATATACACCGCACTCTACCCAATCACTTTATCCACTTTTTTTCACAATTTTTTGCTTTTAAACCAACTTTTCCGTATTTTTAATCACTTTTACGCACTTTAAACTCGCGGAGCGTGGTTCGCTCGATACTAGGCGCGTCCGATCGCTACCGCGGATGATCTGGAACCTTCAATTTTTCTATTAAAATTAACATAACTTTTTAACTTTATGTTAAAATTTTCTGAAAATCTCAATGAATATGCTTTAGGAATTGTATTGCATGTGGGT
>DVXP01002913.1:0-12009 GCA_018235645.1 Junonia grisea | reverse complement strand
AATTATTAATTTATATATAATTAATAATTCTATTTAATTACGTTGTTAAATTATATTATGTTTTATTTTTTTTTTATAAATTTACTGAAAATTATATAAATGGAAGTTGTATGCACCAAACATTTTTTTTCTAACAGAAAGATCAGAAACCCTTAGTTAAAGTTAGTTAAGTTTATTCAAAGATCATTTTAGTTCTGTATTACAAACTTTAAATTAAATATCAATAATAAATACCGACAAGAAACAGTACCGCGGTAATTTTTGCAAAAACCGAACTAATTTGGCTATTGCAGATATCCCATAAAAGTATAAGTCCTTTTATCACAAAATTAGATTTCCAAATATACCTATTGTTTGGAAACATTCAATTATTTTTTTCGTTATTAAAGGCGAAATAAAAATGAATCTTTTATTGGGAGCTGCGTAAAAGGGAGCGATTCCCAGTCGATTCGCGCGCTATCTATGGATGCTAATTGACAATTATTTACTTAATTAATGTCGCAAAACAAAAGCAGCCAGCGAGGCGGAGAGTCGACCGCGTCGCGTCGCCTGGATATATTCAACTGGATCAGGGTAATTTATAATTTAAATTCAAAAGCTATATTTTAAGTATTTAATAAGGGATACAGTTACTTTTGGTATTAATATTATTTTAAGGGGACAGCATTTCGTCGGTGCGCGTGCAATACCGCGTAACTAGTTTTTTTAAGAAGTTCAAATTTAGAATCAATTACTATTGTATTTGGGTTTAAATTTCAACTTGTGTTAAAATGTAGTTGCGCGGTATTGCACGCGCACCGACGATTTGGAAAATAAAATAAATATTTTTGGTACTAAAAATCAGCTATTATGTATAGACCAACATTTTTAATACTATTAAACTTATGTTTAATTGTATTAAATACCTTTATTTTTATTCAAAACATTCTATAAGATTACTAGCACAAGTAATTGCTACAAAAAATAACCGATTTTAAGTATTTGCGTTTTAAGTTCAAACCAATTTGTTTTACACTTTTAAGATAAAATTAACCATACTGTACAATTGCAAAGTTCTCATCAACACAAATTAATGAAGCCCAAACTCAAAGTAACTGCGGTTAAATTGTGGAAGAGTTCCTTTGATTTTCTTTCGGCTCCATCACCAAATCGACTTTGTACCTTCATTGTAGGTATTTGTAAACAAACGCACTAATCATCAGATCCTGGTCTCTTTATCATGGCACCACCCTGGGAATGTGGATCCAGCTTTTTTAATGAATTTTAAAGAGGGTTTTCTAGCGGTGGTTCTTACATAAAATCTATTTTTGTTATGGTTTACATGTTTCTCAATATGTCGAAAAAAAATGACAAGATTTTACAGCATAAATAAAGTTTGATAGGAATTAATAATTTTTTGTTTTAAGGCACCGTGAAGACTATTAAAGATACTTGCACTTATGACGAAGTAAATATTCTTGACACAAATTAAATCGACTCTACTAGTGGGGAAACAAGTTGATCACATTGGAATTTATTGAGACAGGGATCATCGGGATATCTTACATATTTTTTTTAAGTCAAGTAAAATTTATGTTTTTATGATTGCGCAAATTGGAACTAAAGTATAGTGAAAGTCTGTAGTTCAACTTATTCAACAACATTTATTTAACATTTGACAACAACGAGATTGGTCCTTATTAAGAGATTTTTGTATGAACCATCAATGTTCGACGATTTCTAGGTTTTTACTTTTAATTTGTACCTACTGACTATCTACTAATGTCACTAGTTGATTTTTATCCTCTTTATAACATTAGAGGCTTAATAATGTAGAAACGTACAATATTATATTATTCAAGACTGAATTGATATAATAGTATTAAATTTAAGTAATGTAAAATTCAAAACCGAAATATTGAAAAGTAAAGAACATACCTAATTATGATTTACGAAAACTACATTTTTTATGAATGTAACTGCTTTTTAAGATTTATATTGTTATCATTTCAGCTATTTGTATGTAGCACAATTTGGACTTTATACTTCATTCATGGACTTGAAATTGGAGTTCCAACTATTATTGTTTTCTCAATTGAAAAAAGAAGTAATGCATCTGGAGTCGTTAAAGATAATCTTAGTTCTTGGTTGAGAAGGCAATGTTAATATGTATGTTATGATTTGTGCACAAAGAATCAGCCTAGTTAAAATTAATTTTTTGACAAGATTGCAAAATCTTTTTAAAAAGATTGGAAGAATTATGCATTAAAAAAATCTATTCTACAATACTCAACAAACTTCGAATGCATAATAAATATTTAAAATTAATTTAAATACATATCTATAGCTTATAGTATAAGTTCCGGTTGTGTCCATTCATCAATGAAAATGTATTAATATTCTTTTCAGCATCTATGATTTCCATTGGCGTATTACCATGTTCATTGGTATTACCAGTAATTAAACACTCCTTTGGAAGGAAGAAAACATTGATTGTTATCTGTAGCGTCGAGTTTGTCAATGGTATAATTATATATTTAAGCAAAAGTATAACTCACATTCTTGTTGGTCAATTCATTACAGGCACAGTATTAGGCAACGTGTATTCAATCGCACCTTTTATAATCACTGAATATTCTTCTCCGAAGTATCGTGGATTATATTTGATAAATAAATTTGCTTCTGGATTATGGGGCATTTGGATTTCTAATGCAATTGGAAGATTTTGGCATTGGAAAAAATATATTTACTGGTACTTTTATGCAACGTTTACCTATACCTGAATCGCCTGGTTGGTCAAAGAGAGAGGATTTGCTGATTGCGCGAAAAGTTATAGAAAGCTAAAGGGCACGTATCAAGATGCTAAAAAAGATCTTGACCATATCATCAATTCCTATACCATTATCGAAGATGAAGATACGAAATTGACACTAAAATCATGTGATTGTATGTATGTACGCTATCCAAATAAAGAAGATAACGCAAAATGACGCTATGGCCATATTTTATATAGATGGTGTGTCTGTATTTAGTACGTATTGCAGGTGTGTTATATCAAGGTTTTGTAAACGAAAAACTACGAGTATGATGTTTACAGGTTCACTTTTAACCATTATATTTCTATATGTTTTTTCTCTATATTTATTTTTAATTCGTCAAGCAATTATAATAGAAAGAAACGTAATATCCATATCTTTTTTAGCATTTTACTCTGTGACTGTAAGCAGCGGTCCAATGATATTATTGTCGTCTATTTATGTCGAAATTATTTCATTCAGATACCAAAGGTCAAGTGCAATATTAGCTGTCCATTACAAAATTGGCCACGCTATTGAAAATTTCTCTTTATCTATTCGAACAATTTATATTATCATCAATCATTACCGGTGTGTTTTTATTTTTTGTCATTATATCTACAATTATTACATCCATTTTATATGTACCTATGTTTAAGGATATATAAAAAATTGCACCCTCTTGCACTCCTCGTCGTCCAGTTTGTTATGATAGATCAATGACTGCTTTTCATACGCTGTTACATTTACCATGAGATCTAAAAACAACAAAGAAGTCATTAAAGTACTTATTAAATTGACATAATATAAATAACTAAAATAGTCCCTAAACAAAATCTTCAAGGATGCCGAAAATGTTAACTATTGAAAACTTATTTTAATTTATTTTACAAGGTTAGGTGCATTCGTTGTTAGAAAATATATATCACCTTAAAACAGAGTCTAGAGGTTAAACTACTGTTCCGATTTCATTGTTTTTATGTATAGGGCCTAAACTTTTAAATAATGCACATCTATCAGATCATCTTTGTATACATATAGAAACACGAGATACATAAAGTTTGATTACAATTTAAAAATGTAAATCATTCAGTGGTAGTGATAATTTGCATTTTTGTATAACGATTTCCAATTAACGTTAGCAAAATAGATTAAAAGCTATGTTAAAAAATAACTCTTATTTTTATTTGTCGAATCGATTAAAAGCGATACGGTTCACAAATTTCGTTTGTTTTTATTGGGATGAAACAATTTCTGTACATATCAACCCACATTTATTAAATGTCCGTTATATTAATCCTGAAAAAAATTAGGCCTTTCAATATGCGTACCGAATTTAAAAATGATTGCTTTTCAATATAAAGAAGATATTTTTGGAGGTAGTTCAAAATGTGCCAGTATGTATGGCTACATCTTTTTTGACAAGTCTATGAATATCTGATTAGGTTCATTGGGTACTATAAACATATAATACTAAGCAATCGTTTTGACTCTTACAAGATAATAAATAAATAGAAAAACTTGTCTTTTATTGAAATTGAACTTTCTATTCATACTACACTACACTAAAGGAACATAAATTTTTTTGTAAAAAAATCTGGGGGCACGGCAGTATCCCCGCCAGGGGGACCCCCCACAGTGCATACGTCCTCGTTCGTGTCTCCTGGGCCCCGTCCTGTTCACGGTAACGCAGTGGCAGGTCGGGGGGCTGAAGTGCACTGTGCATAGAGACGACATCCTAGCAGAACGTGTTGCCCAGCTCTCTCCCTGTGAGGAAACTCCAGGTTGTAGGTTGAGCGGGTCCCAAACCTCTCAAGGATGGCGAAACCACCCCAAACACAAGGAGGGCAGGCTGGCGTCGATAAAGTCGACCTCAGACCTAGCCCTCCCGGCGATTCGAACGCCGAACCGCACGCACTACCCCAGTGCGTCACGAGCCGAGGAGGCTCCACCCGGTCTCGCAGTCTGGACCCGATGACTGCGAGGACCGAAGACGCACAGGCGAGGCCTGAAGGCCGCAAACGCCTGTGCGTTAGAGTAGAGAGGGTGGACCCCGAACCCCTCGGGACTGGCTCAGCCAGCGATGCCCTGTCACCCCCGAAGGTGCCCAAGGCACGGTCAGGGAGAGGCAAGGCACGCAAAACCAGACCCTCAATCAAGATCCGGATCAGGGATCCGGAGACCGGACGTGTCGGTGAGGAGGAGAGGAGCGGCTGCGACTCGGACATGAGCTGTTCGAGTCTCAGTCTCTCCTCTTGTGCTGGGTCTAGCAGGGCTTCAGACGAGGAAACCGGGGACGAGCGCCCAGACCCCTCCGCGGCTTCGACATGGACAAACATAGCGGTCAAACTTATAACACCCCTCTTTTTGGTCGGGGGTTAAAATCAGGGGCGTAGCTACCTAGGGGCAAAGCGGGGCAGTGCCCCGGGGCCCCCAAGCTCAAGGGGCCCCCGAGCCCCTTAATAGAAAATCTCGTTCAAAGTAAACTTTTAAAAAAATCTCCTATTTTTAAACAAATATGACACGCTGCAACCCGCAATTAGTTATGACAACTCTGTTAAAAAAAATACGAAAGTTATGCCAAGGAAATTTTCCTAAATTATTTCTGTAAGTTTGTAGACATATCAACTTAGAGATAGATGTTTTTTTAGTCAGAGATTGCTTCAAAGATTATATTTTTTTACTATCGAACAAATCCAAAACTAAAAATAATTATAAAAAATGTGTGTAAAATAAATTATTTAGCTTAGAGTAAAATATTTCATCAATTTATAATTTTGTGTCATTATTTTTTTATGAAGTAGTAATTGCTTAATACTTACAACTAATACAAATTAAATAAATAACTTAAATAAAAGTCGGTATATTTTTTTATTGGTACTTAAATTATAGGTAAAAATTAAACCGACTTTAAAAGTAAACTAAAATGGCAAAAAAAAAAGTGTTTTCATACAACATTTTTATGATACAAGTGCTGAAATATTTTACCCTTCCAAACAAAGAATTGTCAAAATCGGTTAAGCCGTCTTCGAGTAGGTAATCAGTACACATAAGGGTGGAGTGAAAAGAACGAAAAAAATTATTTTTTGTGTTTTCTTTTTCCTGTATAGGTAAACGATGACTCAAATAACATCCTTTTTTATACGAAAAATAAAAAGTCTACGACTTGATCTTCAAATGACGCACCGTGAATGTAATTTAAGAAAAACTCAATGTTTTCGTTCTCAGCACTACCCCTAAAATTTTAATATTTTTACACTTTTTTGCGTAAATCCTACAGTTTGTCCTTATCCCAATTTAACTTATAAGCATATTTTTATCAAACAATATCTCCTGGACTCGGTCATAAAACCTCTGTGCCATTTGTTCTACAGCCTCAATGGCACTAAGACAGGATTTAACATTTTTTCTAATACTATAGGAAGAAAGCTCAACAATGTTCTCGATTTGAAAGTGGAAACATTTGAAGCCATTTCTATCGTATTGTTGGATCTGAATATTAATTTGTTTAGAGTGATATATGTGTTCTTCGTTTTCTACTGATGAGATCCCATCAAATTTACCTAACGCTTACCCCGGAAATCTGGCACATTCTCAATAGTTATATTTTGAAAAGAGAATTTTTCCGCCCCGGGCACTGGGGCTTGGAGGTCGGGGAGATGACCAGCAAGTCGTCTCCGCCGGGCGAGATCGGCCCTCTCTCGAGCACGCCCCGCAGTCTCCTTCTGGACCATGACGGTCTTAAAGAAGTTAACTACGGCCTCTCACGCCGATTACCTGCGTAGCATCGCCGATGCTACGCAGGTAATGCACGACTGCTCGCAGGGAGAGATTTCGCCCGATTTCCTGGACCAAGGTAGGCCTTAGTAGAGAGGTAGGCCTCTCCGCGGTCCACGGTCCGCGTGCCTCCAGCGTGTGTTGGACAGTGTCTTGGTCCGCTCCGCAGTGGTGGCAAACCACCGTCGCGTCGCCTCCAGTCCGATCTTACACAGGTACTCTCCAAATCGACCGTGACCGGTCAGCACCTGTGTAGGATCGCACTCACGACGCGTTTGTGCACGTACCGGTCTCTACGGAAACAGGCGTACCACGTCGTGTGTGATCTTCGCTGCTCCTGCTGCCTGAGGGTAGGACGCACTTCCGCCGCTTTGACGAAGGGCGCGAGTCTGGTTGTAGACCCTTGCGTCCCTCTCCGTCAAAAACCAACCTGGTTTAACTTCAAGATGAAAGCTTCATGTAAATTTGGCCATGTATAATTTAAAAAAAAGGTTGTATTTAAGAAATACTTTTTAAAATTATCTATCTTTAAGGCATACAAGAAATGCACTCTTCAGGTATCCAGATAATATTTTTTTAGCTTCGCGACAAAATGATGACCGACAAATAAGGAATCTTGAAGTTCAAACAATCTTGAAGGCCAGAATAGAGTTTAAAGAGAATAAAGTTTGCGAATTCCAACATCCAGAAGTTTAGGTTGTTGCGACAAGATACTATAATTCAATAAACTGGGCAAAAAAGCTAACTGAACATCCAATCACTATGATTTTTATCGATACAGAAATTTCCTCAGGGGATTATATTATAGTTGGAATCGAAAAGTACCTTTGTCACGCGCAGGTGGTAGATAGATCAGTAAAACTCGTAACAGGGGCGTTCATTATCTGTTTTTGGCTAGAAATTTCAATAATACTAGAATTAAAGGTGATAGATGTCCTACTATTCTACAGAAAATTTCATTATTTTCACCAAAAAGACGGTTGTGAGATTTTATGATTTAGGGAAATAAGCTAAATATAAATGTGTTTTTATTAACAATTGTTCACAATTATTCATTGTTTTATTCCTTTAAAGTACAACGCTCTAATGTGCCACCTCAAGATGTTGATCGAGAAAGAATTTTGCGCAGATACTCTTAATATTACGGAACATCGATTGGTACAAGGGGCCCCTTTTTTTAATTTGCCCCAGGGCCCTTGACTGTCTAGCTACGCCACTGTGACAAAGTAAATATTCAGAAAGAACATGTCAAAACCTCAAATTTTCAAAATTCACGGAAACATAGAATGTTTCCGTGAATTATATGAAATATTTGATTTATATGAAATATTAAATAACTGTACTATAAAGCCAATTAATTTTTTTGTGACCCCCCCCCCCCAAAACGAGTGACCCTCCCAAAAATTTCAAGCTGTGACCGCGCCTGGTTCATTAAAGATTATTTCAGAAAACTGGCGTAAATTGATGAATTACACAAATACAGATTCGAATAAAACTCCATATAACGAAAAAAAAATAGAGTTTCGAAGTTGGTTGAAAACACAATAGAAGGAAATGAGCTTGGATATATACGAGTTTGTATATTTAATAAAGTAAAATATTTATAATAATTATTGGGTCAAAGATCGTGAACATTTTCATTCCGGTAGCCATATACCAGCAAATTATCACCATGATAATATTACGATATAACTTACAATAATATTACTGAAATTTTCATTAAACTGTACAGAATTAATTACCGTTGTAAAAACTTTTGTAGTATGAATAGCTAGCCCATAAATGTTTATTCCAGTTGCTCATATTAATATTATAGTACTCGTGTCTATCAGCATCCAAATTTAATTAATCAAATAAAATCCATGCGTTCATACATATAAATAAAATTGAAGTGTCTGTTTGTAATGACAGCTTTTTCTAAATTCATATGCTAATGCATTTGTCTGTCTATTTGTTACGGGTAATGTCCGGAATGGATCGACCAATTTTGACGGGATTTTTCACTGACAGATAGCTGTTAATATACTAGTTAGGAGTACATTAGACTAGTTTTATTTTAGAAAAGTGATTAGGGTTCCGCAAGAATACGTAACCAAAATTATTAAAATTGTTTGACGCGCACTAAGTCTGGGGCAGGAGCTATCATAGTAAGTAATAAGAAAAGCAAGCAATTAATAAAGGAAATTTTTCACAAATAATCGTCAACTTTCCAAAGAGATTCATTGAATTTAAAGCAATCAAACTATGTTATTGGGAATGAGACACGATTTGAATACCATCTGATTAAGTGGCTCGAACCTGAGTCCCCTAATTGCGACTTTAGACGAAGTCCTGCCTAGAATTTTTATTTTGACTAAATAGTTCGGCATCGCTATTTCATTTTCTGCTTTTTCTTCAAATATAATACTAGCATTTGATTCACGATTTCGTCTGAGTGTATTTTTCTTCTATTAAAATAACATTAGATAGGTCATCTGACAACCGGTGGACAAGCACCGTCTAGGGACATTTATCGTTTATACACTACAAAGTACAATTGTATATATTTAGAGTTGCCTAAATAAATACAAAAAGCCAGCTCAGTTATAGTTTTAATTGAATACAGTTGTATTTGAAACATTTTAGTATATTTGGTTGAAAAAGCCAGACAGACAAACATACAGACAGAGCTCTTTCACATTTACATTTAGTATTGTTATTCATTATTTCAATTGAATTTAGTTGTCTTTTTTTTACGTTTTTAGATTTAGAATTTCATATTTTTGCTTTTTCATTTTTTCCCAGGGCCTAACCGTCCCTATATCTAATCATACATTCATTAAATCTATCTTAATCATGAAGTAAGTTAAAGAAGTAATAAGTTGCCTTATTGTTATATAGAAATCCAATTCAAATGGGGGGAGCGCAGGCCGCCGGAGTCGGTGTGCAGCGCCGAGTGCGAGCTGGGGCAAGCCAAGCAGTACGTGGAGGGCGAGAGCTGCTGCTGGCACTGCTTCAACTGCACACAGTATGAGGTAACCACTTTTATAACAAGTTCATTTATTTCATGGTAATTCACAAAGATGATTGAAGATAAAATAATTAAGTCAAAATTTTTATATGGCGTGAAAAGGCCCATAGCCTAACTGGTTAAAAAATTGCCACGTTATGGTGAAGTGATATCGTAGTGAAATGACGAGGGACAAATGGTTATGTTATTAAATGGAATGCTTCTTTTTCAGCCCTTCTTTTTTAACTTAAAAGTGATCCCGCGCTAATTTGAATAGGGAATTTTTGACTTTAATTTTGAAACCGTTGAACTAGTTCCTATAAATTTTAGTATAAAGGTCGATAGAACCTCGATAAAGGGCATAGACTATTTTAGACTTGACAAGCAATATTCACACACGTAGATCCATTAACAAAATCGTTATATGAAACTCAATTCCATGCTCAACTGGTTACCAGCACAATTTAGAACACCCATAACTTTTAATAACAATCTACCCGTAACATTTATTTATTTTAGCTCGAGTAAACATAAATAGATTAAAAAGGAATTCGGGGCTATTTAGAGGATTAAGATAAACTGACCCTGAACTCGACTTAAACGTGCTTGAATTGGTTTAATTTTAGGGGATTATTTCTCATTCTATTATTCAGTAAACGATATGGATTATACTAAATACTCTATGAGGGTGAGCTCGATGTATAAATTTAATAAATTTGATAGAATTTTGATGGCTTTTTATGTGGTTAAGGATTATCACGTTCAATTTCATTGAAAGGTTAGGACATTCACAATAGCAATGAATTGATGTTCAATTATGTATAATGGTTAGATGATTTAAGTTGACAACAACTCATTCATTTGTAACGAATATAAAATTTTCATATCAATAAATTAGACATGGTGATATTTTGGATCGCAGGTGTTATAATCGAAAGTGTTGATATTAAAAGTTTTAAATTACAGCTAGGCCCTTAAGTCATAACTAAATATATTATTATATTTCTCCCAGATCCGTTCACCGTACGTGGAGACAGCGTGCATGGTGTGTCCAAGAGGCACATTACCAGACGTCACCAGGACTGAATGTACGCCGATACCTGAAGCGTACCTGAGGCCGGATTCAGCCTGGGCGATCGGTGCCATGTCGTTTTCATCCGTTGGAATATTACTGACTGCGTGAGTTTACTGAATACATTTAAAATAAAGTTTGTCACTAGGATATTAGTAAGTACGTAATTTTATGATCATCAGTGAGAGATGAAGTCAAGGTTTTTTAGACGTTAATAAAATCTGAAGTATACCACAAGTATGACGTAATTAAAACTTTTTATGTTCAACAAGTCCATTATTGATAATATTCCGAGAATTTTCTGAGTCTGATCTACTTAATCCGAACTCAAGCTATAAGGGTTTACATAAATAGCATAGTATTTCGAGATGGGTAATTGCAATTAAAATAAAAAGTATTTTAAATGGATTACTATAGCGTATAATTATTGGTTTTTTACGCCCAGACGTTTTGAACACTTTATAGTTAGACGTTAAACTACTATAAAATTCGTCTGTCATAATTTAAAAAAATATTTATTATTTACTCAAACGTGGCCATCGCCGCTATAAAGAAAAACGTTGGAATATAAAAAGTATCTTAATAAAATGAAAATAATATTATATTATATTATGTTAGTAATATTTTTATTGGCTTAAGTTTTAAGGTTAAGTTTTATACAGAAGTTATCGTGTTTCATTCGGAAGTTATGTCATATTAGACACCTGATAAAATTAAAGATAAAACTTTATTATGAATTAGATGAATTTTCAGCAGTCCAGCCTTTATAAAGATTCTTTAGAAAATTTAGACGGTACATCTTTGTCATTGGGTAACAGATTTTTAAACATCAGACTTGATGAAAGCTAGATTATATTTTATCGGTTAAAAAATGTATATTGCAATCTAGAAAGTGTTGCAGAATTAAATGGATGGTAGAATATATATACTCTGCAAAAATAGCCACCTCTAGTGGATTTTATTTTTTTCCACTGGATAACTTAATTAGATACACTGCGTTGAACCTTTTATGTTAGGTATTGATAATTAATTGACCAACACCGCATGGTAGAGTATTTAATAAATAAGCGTAGAAGTTATTAAATCGATATATAAAGTTAATGGGTACTATAATGAAAGATTAATTATATATCATAGCTATTATATGTATATCTTTGTTAGAATTGTAATTCCCTTTCGTATTTCTTATTACTGGTATCCAACATGTGGTCGACGAAAACTTTTTGGTGATTTACATTATTACTTTACCTATAACTATATATTTAGATCATTTTAATAAGATGTGTTTTAGGTTCGTATGTGGAGTATTGGTTAGACACAGTTCCACGCCCGTGGTGCGCGCGAGCGGGTGGGAGCTCTCATACGTCCTACTGGCTGGTATCCTGATTTGCTACCTC
>DVXP01002912.1:0-12009 GCA_018235645.1 Junonia grisea | reverse complement strand
TATCGGCAATGAGAATAAAAACCCTGAGTAATTTTAAGTAAAAATGCTATAAACTAAAAACATATGCTGAAAACTAATATCAACGAAAAAAAAATTATGTAAAAAAATAAACCGACTTCAAAAAAAGGAAATTAACTAAATAATATGAAATAAAACTTTTTGACGTCGTTGTGTGTAAATTTCTAAGATGATCCCTTTTTTGAAGTCGGTTAAAAACAGCATTATTATCTTTTATAATTTTAATATCAACACTACAACACGTGCTTCTCGCCCGAAATCCAGAGTGGAACTGGAAAAAAAAACCGCAAAAGCGGCAACCGCGGTGCGTGCGGATGCGCGGTTCCGCTTTTTCGGTTTTTTTGGCTGAAACGCGGTGCGTTCGGGGCCTTAAAGATGGCTAATTATGGCGACGTAAAATGCCAAAATTTAATACTGTGTTAAATTTTCATTTTATATTCAACGAAATATAGACTTTATTAGAAGTGAACTTCTTAATGTGAATAATTTTGAACCAACGAAAACGTTCACGTTTCACGATGAAAAAAGAGTTCACGATATATCGACATTTTACTGTCTCACTGAAGAGATTGTAATCTAACGATTTTTACAATTTTACGGTGACATATACATTGATAAGTGCTAGTTCTTATGTGTAATCTATTCTCTTGTTAAAATATGTCCAACATTTGCCCTTTCCATTTCAAAAGGATTGACTATAACAGCAATTTTTTAGTTTTATAAATGTTTAATAGAAAAATACCTCAACCAATGTCTAAAGCAAACGTAATGTAAAAAAAATGTAACCCAAGTATACAACTTTATTATTACGGTAGTCTATCGGTTTTGTCGGCCAACTAGGAGAAAATTCTGGATCAATTTTAAACGAGATTAGATTAAACTACTGGTATATAATCTTGCTACATGGCCGATACGTGGCCTAATAAAAAGAAAGTAAGACAAAAATGTTATGTTTTGGAAGTTTGCTCTTGGATTATTGTTATTATATTTTAAAGATGTACATTTTGCATAAGCAAAGAGTAGATATAGTATATCTATTCTTTATCTTTTATATACTTTATCTATTCTGTGGCATAAGTATGCACGCGTCATCTATCCTGCATATGGGGGCGTAATGTCAAATATTATAAGCCTATCTAATCCGAAATTTTAACCATGTTTTAGTAAATGTAAATAATGAAACAAGTTGTTATAATACCTGTAATAAAAAATACAATAATAACTTAATCAAATTTAATCTCAACTTATAAGGCGTAACATCACACGTCGAGTTTCAATTGAGACTTTCGACGTATCAATCTCAAATTCTCAATAGATATCCTTTTTCAGATCTACGCTATAAAATTCAATTTTATGATGCATCTCAATAGCCATAATAAATTTTAATTTAAAATTTTATGTCTCTGCATTTCGATTGCCTCGCTCGAAATGCGCTGTATTGAAAAATGGTGATTTTATTTTGTTTCAAAAGTTGAACTACAGTTCATTGTATCTCCAGGTAATATGGAAATTCGTTTCGTAATAAAACTTTTAAAACCACTTTACTATTGTTTTAGTGCCAGTGTAAAAATACACTTCACATAGAACTATTCGTATTATATAAGGCTTTATATATTTTTATTTAATACCAGCTGATGTCCGCGGCGTTGCACGCGTTAACATCGGTTTCGGGTATATAGACGTCTTTTAATTATTTTTAAAACCAATATGTATATGTTAGTTTTTATTTGTTACATATTAATATCTTAATAATGTTGTCTCTTTATGTGTTTCACTTGGTTTTTTGGAAAAAATTCAATGTACGGAATCGACTTTTTTACGATTTTATTATATGTATAGATGTGTCAATAATTATTAACAATAACTACATTCCTTTTCAATTAAAAATTTTGATAAAAATATAGATAATAATTAAATGTAGAGCAGCAACTTTAATGCTAAAATAATGTAGGGGTGTGTCTTATGAGGAACAAATAATTATACATAGATAGAATTAACAGATTTACGTTTATTTACAATTTATATTTTTATTAGCCGAGAATCACATTTGTCAGTTTTGCTAGCGAAAATACAAAGTCAAATCATTAATTTTATTTCTGAAATAACTTACTGTAATAGCGACATGGCTTGACTCACAGATTATTCCTATTCCTATATAAAAACAGAATTATAAATATTTTATTGGTCTGAAAGAAATATGTACTTATATCTTTAAGAACGGGAGTGATGCTTACACGTGTAACACTGCTTACATTAAATTACTTTTATATTGTATGTGATTTCCAATTTTTTGAAGAAAATATGTACTTTAAAACCTATTAGACATTTATTAGTAATATTTCCATATAGTGTACTAAGACCTAGCCCAGGCTCCATACATTTCTGAAACATCTCCTTTAGCAATCTTTTGGATATAAAGTATCCATCGTATAACATTCCTTAACAATTTTTAGAAAGTAAATTTTCATAATTATGAATATATAGTCCTAATAGCAATAAGTGCTAAATATGATTATTATTGTATAACACATATGCTGAAAGATATCTCACATCTATTAACGAACGTATAACAAATTTACACAGAATTCTACAATTCCTAAGTTAAAGCTATTAAATATTTGAGTTTAAACAACTTATTCGATTCTCATGTTAATGATTAAAATTATCAAACTTGTTATTTGGTTTTTCTCGAAAGGTTTCGAATAAAATAATTCTTGCACTGTAACCTTTAGGAATAAGTTAAGAGGTACTTCAAAAACATTTACTTTCCCATCCATCAAACAAAGTTAAACTCAGCGTCAAATTGTCCACTCATCCGGAATATTTTTTGTTTTACAACTTGTATATTGTAGGGTCATCAATTTCTGTAAAAGTACTACAGTCAGTCTTTATGGATCAACAAATTTTATTTTTTTATTTTTGTGTATAATATTTAATGTCCTATAAGAATATATTATGACCTAAAGCTCTAATACCATGTGCTTTTATGAATTAACTTCAACATAAATCCTTTATGACAAATCTCTTAAGTTATACAGAGATATATTATGCATGGGCATAAAATCTGATAGCATAGTAGCTGGTGGCTCACTTTCTTGGCGATAGGTTGATGTAATATCAAATAGAGGTATACTATCACTTCTTCTCGGTCTACTTCTCCAAAACCATCCAATAGCCCACGAGAAAAGCAGTATGAAAAATCCGAATAATACTCCACTCCACCACCAAGCCGCTTCCTCGATAACAACAATCGTTTTCCATTCATTGCAAACATACGCATGAGCTAACGTCGTAGAACATATTCTTACTAAGTATTTACTAGCCTTGTTATATCTGACAGTCAAACTAGTTTCGTTCCCGGGAACACACCACGTTTGAGGTACTAAATGGTTAATATCACTCAATTTGATGTTCGGATAAATTTCCACAGTATACGCGAGTATTGGTCCATTCGTAACTTTCGGTGGTTCCCAATTCACATGAATTAAACCAGTACCACTTACATTTTTAGAAGTTATAGACGCTACATCCGCTTTCTCTGAGTGTAATGTTCTAACAACTCCTTTAGCTGTTCGACTGCATGCGTTTTTGGTACATGCTCTCAAACGAAATTTATAATCTCTAAACGGAGCTAAACCACCGACTTGGTAATCATTTCGTTGACCGTTTATATCAAGTGCTAAGCTTTTGATTATTCCTTTAAAAGTTACGTTCTTTGATCGTTCTGAATCATCTTCACAATCACCGATTGCATCGCATACGTCGAAATAATCTTCAACCATAGCACCTACAGGAACAGAAGATAATATTCCACACATGCTTTCGCAACCCCTTTCATAATTCAATGGTGGTCGCATGACTTTCGCATGTCGTGCGTAATCTATATCAAACATCTCGTCATCAATAACGGTGCAATGATCTCTGGCGATGATATCGTTATCATTGATAGCGACCAAATTGATGTCTAATTCGTAACGTATTATATGCGGTCGAAAATCTATGTGATCTGACCATCTGATGACAATAAGGTTAGATGAAGAAGCTACTAGTTCCATTATGAAAGGTGGTTCGGGTTTACCAACAAGAGTTTTGAATTTAGTTATCCCACTACGTGCTAGATGACGCGATGAAGGTTCATATTTTTCCACACAAAGAGCATAAGTTGACGCTGGGCGAAGAGACGGTAATGGAATCTTAACAATATCAGTCTCATCATCTGGTACACTTATTGCGAACCATTCTGAATCACTGCAAGTTTCTGGTACTATTGAAACGTTTGACCCATGTGGTACTCTAACGTATAAAACTGTGTAGTGCACACTTTTTGATAAATTATACAATGATGCAACAGCAAATGTTTCGTTTTGAACTTCAATTGTCAGGTTTAGAGAAATTTCGTTACATGTCCCACTATAACCATTTAGTCCTTGAGGTATATCCAGCTCGTTGGGAGCTACTGGCAACCTTTGAGTTAATTTCTTTATATGTTGCATACATAGCATGGGATTCCTGTAAAATCTTACAGTCCCATTGTCGATTTTAAGATTTTTGATAACACTTGGCAGAAATAGGGATTGAAGATTTGGCATATCGTAAATAACCAAGCTATACCTTCCACTGAATAGCCTTCGCCCTCTAATCCTTTGAAGTGACGACAGAAAATCTAAAGACGTTAGAGTGATTGAACCATAAATTTTGATATAATCTGTTACTTCTATGATGTTCTTCATGAAGTATCTGAGCTCATCAGCGACATTTGGTATAGACCAAAGGTGTATGGTCAAAGAACCGTTGATATAAACGCATTTTTCTGCGAGTTGTATCGTATCTAATGTTTGAACGGAGAGGTTTTCACATGTCTGAAAATTAAAATATATCTTATAAATAAGAATAAGAAACATAGAATTATAAAAGAGTAGGTCCAATGTTTGCTTTTATTCGAATAAAAACAATTCCATGTTTAATTAAGAAGTTCCTGATTTTGATCTTCACCTTTAATATACCTATTTATGTATTTTTTTATTTAAAAAAAAAACAATACCTTATGACAATTATCGCAAGGCGTACAAGTTGTTTTTCCGTCTTGATTCAATTGTACAAAATTTTGGGGACACTCGGATATACAGGTTTTATTCCATGCAAAGCGATTCAAATGCTCACATTCGTCGATTGTAACGCAATGGTTGCTTCCTGATAGAACTAAACTGAAAGAGATAATATTGTAGGAGGTATTACAAGATGTTTATATAATTGCAAGTTTAATATAGCAAAGGTAACGTTTTGTGTCCTATCGACATCGTCAGTTCTTCAAGTGTTAAACTGAACAAAAGAAATACGTGGTATTCATCTAAGAAACACGAGGGTACATACGTATCATCTGGACACTGCGAGAGGCAACCTCCTTTATATGTGTAATCTCTACAAAGATGACAACTATTTGGATTCGTGATGCGGCATCCAAGACACTCGCTACTGCAATTGCGTCTATCCGGCCCTTCGAGAAAGATCTGACATTTCCTGAAAGAAAAACGGTTTTAGTAAAAAAAATCAGTAAACTATTGATGAAGGGCAACAGTGATTATAGCAAACGTTATTGCAGAACACTGTTGATGGGACTATTTTAATACGTGATTCGGCGGCTGTTGTCAAGAGGAGGACATGACCACATTATTAAGAGAGTTGGAAATACAAACATGCACAATTAACAGTTGTTGTATTATTATTATTCCTTTCTGATCTATTTTGCTTACTTGGTGAAAATGCTGACAGAGCCCTGAAAACATCAGAAATAAAATATATCAGAACTTACTATACCAATTATAATGAGCATAATAAAACGCAACTCACATATTGCTCCAACAGCGATTAGTATCAGGATTGGTCGTACAAGTACAAGGGAAGTTGCAATGGGCATGTTTGTCCGGTTTGCTCAGAATATGGCGGTAACGAGGAGCGATCGCGTTCCAGTCGATGGTATTCACGAAGCAAGTGAGCGGACCGCCCCAAATTACAACACCCCCTCGATCTATCTTGAGTAAGCTGTTTAAACCGATCTGGAATAGAGTAAAAGGTTTATTCATTGCACCTTAAATCCTTTAAAACCTTTTATTATATTTCGAATGGATATGTTTTCTGGTTAATTGGATAACCAGCTTTCAGCAGTTTAATGAGCTTTTGAATTGACTTTGAGTACTCATAAGAGGATCAAACACCATAAATTGGTGCATTGTGGACACAATTATATTTTTTTTTATGGAGTAGGACGGCGAACGAACTGACAGATCACCTGATGGAAAGTGACTGCTGTCGCCCATGGACATTAGCAGCACAACAAAGGAGCTACAAAATGCGTTGCCGGCCTTTTAGGAGGTATGGAGAGGGAATGTCTGGGAAATTAATGAGGAAGGGGTGGGGAATTGGGCCTCCGGTACCCTCACTCACACGGTAAAACACGACACAAGCGTCATTTCACAACGGTTTTCTGTGAGGCCGTGATATCACTCCGGTCGGGGCGGCCCATTCGAGCAAATGCATGGCTCTCCCACAGTGATGGTGATGGTATATGAATGTTGAATCCACATTTCCACTATTGCTTAATTGAATTTCTTTATTAAAGCAAAATCTAACATTTTCATAAGTGCATTATGGTCAAAAATACTAACCTGTCTTAAATCTGCCATATCATACACGATTAAGGCATAGTTATACAAAAGTGTATTTCCTCGAATCCTTGCCAGATTTGGTAACAAGTCACTAAGCGTTTCCAAACCAGCTACTCGGTAAACTACCACGTAGCCTGTAACCTGAAAATTAAAAAAAAAACATAAGTACAATACAACAATAAATTCTGAATGAACAATATTGTAGTGCCAAATTGGGAATAGGTATTGTAGTACCAAATTGGGTGTGAGAATATAAAAACATAGAACTCGAAAATACTGTCCTCGTATTACAGTATCGGTAAATCGAATTTTGCCTGCCATTACTTTATCGAGTTAATTAAGAATTAGCTCTCAAATTAAATACATGTCGAACTAGTAATATAAAATAAAACAAGAGAGACATTTCGGTAAGTGAAAGTTTCGTGGTGGACGAAAATCGTAACTAATTTCTAATGGGTGATAGTTTTGTTCCATGTGCAGATTTTAACAGAAGTCTATGGAAATACAATTTCCGTTAAGTCTCTCGATCCAACTCAACACTAACAAACACAAACACAACACTCATTATAGTGATATCTCTTATAGAAAATAACATATTGCAAGACTACAAATATTATTTACATTGTATACAATGTACATATTTTTATTTAAAAGAAAAATTAATGGAAAATTTCTAATATTGTATCGTACATTCTATTTCATGGGAATAAAGATAAAGAAAATCTAATAAAGCGTTTTATTCGTACTAATTGATGGATCTTTTGATATTATTTATTGGAAATATTTTTCGGAAATTGTCGGTAACAATAATAGCTGTCTATATACAAGCGAATTAAGAAATTCCTTCGTAAACACTGCTTTTATTATTATTTTTTCGTGGAATATTTATCGGGGCTACCGATAAATATCCTACGAAATACTGATTTGAATATTCATAAAATATTTTTTATATTAATAAAACGTAATTCAATTACTACCAAAATTGAACTTCGGATATAATATTTGAAGAAATTGAATGAAAACATCGGGTATATGTTATAAGAAAAGAGCTGCATGTGCCTGAAGAAATTCTGACAAATTTATATCCACCAACCCGCAGTGGAGCAGCGTGGGTGATTAAGTTCCGTAACCTTCTTCCTAATAGGAGAAGAGGCCTATGCCCAGCAGTGGGAGATGTACAGGCTGTTTACCTCTAATACAGATAGACATAGTCCTATCCACAACTGAGCAGTGTAGCATATTACGTAGATCATCCTTACGCTGGTCACGTATAATTATATACCTACCTCTTTTAATTTCGGAAATGTGATATTCTTAAAATCATCAGCGGTTGTTCTTTCTAGAGTTAAAATTTTCAGGTCTCCAACCACGGTGGTACAATTTTCTAACATCTTCAGCTTCTCCATATTGTTCAACACCATGTTGATACAAAATCCATGGTACTGTGATGGGTTTTTACTGCGCTGATTTAAAACATATGGTAGTAGTACCATGCCGTAGAATATCCTGTAAAAGACAAATAAAATGTTAGCTATCCCTTTATTAGCGTCTATCAACAAATTACGTAATCTTTTTTGTATGGATTTTTTTTGTATGGAAATATTAGTACGTAATATAGTACCCACTAATATTATTCTCCATAGAATTAATTAAATATTAAAAGCTTTAAATTCGGATTTGTACCCATTATTATGTTTATTTATATTTCAATAGTATATTATAGCAGTTAATATAAATTAGTACCAAACTACCTACGGAGGTATCTTTAACAAACATTTGGAATATTTGGAAGGACATGCTCTATGACTTTACGTCATAATAATTGCAATTTTATTTTACACCACTATAAATATTAATACAAAATATAAATTCAATTTATAAAACTATTTTAAAAGCTTATTGGAGATAAATAACAGGATAAAATAACGGTTGCAGACTAATTAAAATTAATCTTCAACAAGTGCACTGCAGTATAAAGCGATAACGAACTAAATACCTACAAAAAATGTTATAAAAAGTCTTCAACAAATACAAAAAGGATATTTTATGATAAAATTAATTGGATCAGCCTTGAGGCTAATCTGTTTTTTTTTTTTTTTACTGCATAACTATTTTTAATATTAATTTATTAGTAAAAATCGGAGAAGATAAATCCATTGATTGAAAGATGTACTAAATTTAATAAATAATAAGAGAAAAGGCGTCTATTTTTATCGGTATTTAGTATGTTAAAAAAGTGGGTCAGTTTGAATAATTCTTCAAGTTTGGTTAGTCAAATTCTTTTAAGAACTTCTTCGGGCGCAGTCAACATCTATAACACTAGCACTTGCTCGCGACCTTGCACACAATTGTAATTGTAATTGAAGAAGTATGGCACCCAGATTTAAGGTCATTTAAGGTCACAAGTTAAGGTCACATACAATGGTAAATATCCTTTGTTTGTATTTACTACTTTTACTCAACGTTCAAAATTATAAATGACGAGAAACCTAAAATTTTTTCAGTGGCTTAACTTAATTCTTCCACCATGTATCTAATATATCTGATCTGGATTTATAATTTTCTGATACGGCAAAAGCTATACAATACAGGCTTTTCTGGTGGTCAAGTCTCTAACAGTGCGACCAAACTGTGTATCCACCGTATCATAACTTTGTCTAGGCCCTCAGGCTACTCCGTTTAAAGATAATAATTTTAATCATTCGAAACTAGGTTACGAAACAAAAGCTAAGGCTGTTGTTGTTTACGATTAAGTTTCGTAATAATATTTTGGCGGTATACCATAACAATATTTTGGTAGGTAACTTAAAAAAAATTAAAGGGATACTGGTCCAGAATAGTAGGTAAATTTTATTTAAGTATTATCATAGTTATCTGTAAAATGAATGAATTTTCTACTTTTAGACCCATGAATCTTATACTTCTATACATTTCTAAAAACATAAGTTTGTTTGATTCATTAGTGTACAGTTCACCCAAACTAAACTATAATATAAGGGTTCATGAATGATTTATTATTTAATGTACGCAATTTATATAATATATAAATTATATAAGTAATGTCTATTGTTCTTATTTTAAATTTAAGTATTTGTATTTTAATTTTGGTCACCGCCCGTCAGTAGGTATCAAAAAGGGTACCATTGAAAATCAGCATTAGGTATCCATGCCTATGAATTGCTGAATGGTATACCTATTTGGGACACGTCATACATATTGTAACTGTTTTTTTATCTCTTTAATTTGTTTTTTGCATTTTTTTTTATTGTTAATTTTTTTTCTTTTTATGTGTGTGTAAGTTATAAGACATTAGTACTTAAGTTATTTTTTTTTATTATTTAATTTTATTGGTGTTTTGTAAATGTAATTTTGTCCCAAATAAAAGTGTTCTTTCTTTCTTTCTTTCTTTCTTTCTTTTCTTAAAACGAATAAAAAATAACACAAAACAACTTCAAAATTTTACTGAAAAGCGTAAAATAATGTGAAATTCTATACTTCGAAGTCCATACAAAAAAAACAATACTGTTATTATGAATGTTATACAAAAGTACAAGAGTAAAGTTTTCCTTTTTTAGAATAAGAAAAATCCAACGAATTCCGTAAAATTATTTATCAAAATATTCTGCCTTAATCAACGTAAACATTAAAAAAATCCGGCGTATTTTTCCAGCACTAAGGTCACGAACGCATGACCACCTTTAAACCAATTAGAACCCGAAGATTCTTCAACCAGATCACATTTGGGACACATTAGAGAAATTTCGATTTTTGGAATTTAAGCCTTAAATTTAGGACATATAGTTGAAATTTGAATGGTATTTTTTGGGACTTACACTGTTTCTTCTCGGTAATATTTAGCGAGTTCGTTAGGTTAATTTGATGTTAACTCAATCAGCTCAGTAAACAGATGGCGCTGAAGTTATTTCGACAGTTTTTTCCTGTGTTTGTGTTTGTTAATTGTATAAATATGATAGTAAAATCGAATCTTCTTTGCGACTTAACTAGCTGTTGCCCGTTTTGTTTACGTTTCGGTATTTTTCTGATTTGTTTTATGATTATTGATCGGATTCTATAAGTGTGTGGCTAGATGATTTATGATCTACTAACTTTTTGACATCTCTGTACGCGTGGGTGTCGGTTATGACATTAAAAATAGCCTACGCCCTTTTCGAGGTCCTATCGATTTTTATGCCAAATTCATCAATATTAATTCAGCAGACAGTCAGAGCTACTATTACCTTTATATAACATTATACACATACTGTTGGTATAGGCAATCTTTTATAATAAACAGACATTCTAACAAAATTGTACTATTTTAATCGGACTGGTAGTAAACGTTAGTAATGACTTTAACTAGAAAAGATAGAGGACATACAGACACTTAAGGGCTTCCACGTTCTTTCAATTTGGTTGAAGTATAAAAATAAAGTTTAAAAACCAACACCCGACTACTGAAAAGTATGAAACAAGAAAATCCCGTAAAGTAGCCGTGGTCGTATGCTACTTTTCCCTAGAAGATATTACTTTATTAGAATAAATTTCATACGACCACGGCTATTTTACTGGATATTCATATTTATTTTTACTTAATTTTTTTACTCTGGATGTTTAAAAAAACCCTATAAACCCCATATAGCCTATAACCAGCGGACAATTAAGACGCTTCTAATAACAGGTCATTTGTCGAATTCTGATAAGTAGTTTAGAAGTTATGAGGGAACAGATGAACATACATATATACATAGCCCGTCAAAATCATAATCCTCCTTTTCCTTTGCTGTAGTCGGGTAAAAATACAGATGAAACAAACAAAATTTTTAAATTATTTACTTCAATATATGAAAAGAATAAATAATCTTTCTGATAGCAAATACGCTTCTATAATTGAATACTGAAAATTAAATGAATCCGAACTGTAACGTGTAAAGCCGTTGAATTCTTTAAATTGGAACGTGATTTTAAAACATAAATGTAGATTACTGATGAAATAACGAAATAATGTACTGTAGGCAATTATATATTTTAAAATTACAGATTCTTTAAGCATCCACTTAGAATTAATATTGAAATTAGAATTAAAATAAATATGAAGATAAGACATAACATCATAGATAGTATACTTAATTTTATTATTAAAGGAGACAATTTTTTTTCGCACCGCACCGAACGGTAACGTATATAAATGGCATTATCCTCTAAAATAATAACTTATTTTTAAAATAATTTACACGAAACATGAAGTAAAAATTAAACCGGAATTATTAAATCTAAAAAAATAATCATTGTATTGATTTTCACTAAATCAGTCTGACACTTAAAAGATTAT
>DVXP01002911.1:0-12011 GCA_018235645.1 Junonia grisea | reverse complement strand
GGCACAGATTATTGTAAACTAGCTTTAGCTTATACCTCCTGTTGAATGGATTTCATCTATCGCTGTAGGTGAGAAAACATTGTTCCATTGGAAATAACTAATTTTTCTCGAATGAAAAACTTCAACTTTATAACTGTAAAATTTCATTTCATTGCCAATAAATTCAATCGTTAACATAAACGTGAAATAAATTAACAGTTTGACGCATTTAAGCTAACATTAGTTAGAATATCAATGACATTTTGGGTCATTATGATATTGTATAAATGTACGGCATAACTAAAAACATTAAAACAAAATTGAAATTTACAAAACTGTATTAATATTGTATCATAATTGGAAACCTCAATATAGAGGCCTTAGGATATCAGTTCAAAAACGAGTCATAGTTTGACTGGAACCGCTGTAATGCTCGTTCGGTGTGCGAAACAGTTCATGCGATAGAATGTACGTGAATGTCATCTTTACATTTATTGTAAACAAGATTTTATTTTGAAATCGTTAATGGCAGAAATAATACTTCGGAGATCACGCAACTACACATCACAATGAAGATATTTTGACACACAAGGCGCTGTGCTCTCATCTTTACTAACATTGTAAATAGGAAAGATTTGATTTTTTTGTTTCTTTGAAATTAATATGCTCCGAAACTTCCTTCACTGTTGCTTAGCTACACTATCACCAGTAAATATAGACTATATTAAATTTTCAATAGACTTAGGAATACCCGTACGAAGCCGGAGCAGTGTGCCAAGTGTGAGTTCTTTACTTTACGGCTGCGTTAGCGTTTTGCGAGTAAATTAATATAAGAACACACCAATCAGACGTGCTTTTGTTCTCTAGCAATTGATTGTCATTGGTCGTTTACGTCGAATTGTCAAATGCTCACTCACTTATCATGCTTCTCCGTCTTGACAAGAGATGTCGCTGTTTCAATTCCATATAAATTTGCGTTTACTTCCTTACAATCGAGACGTGAGTAAAACTCACACTAGACACACAGTACGGTTTTACTGTCTCGCCACTGTACTCGTAACGTGTGATCAAGGCACTTAGCGCATGTTGTGACTTGTGCGTGTACGCGCGGCTGCCGATACGTACACTGGGTGTCAGTGTACGCGTACCCAAGAACGCATAGTCTGTATACCGCTTAAGAAGCTCGTTCTCATTTGATGTGCGTCGGATCCGCATTTTAATCGGATGACGTTTCAATACATATCGACGATTTTTAATCGGACGAGAGTGAGTAGCTTCATATAAAATGTTCTACCACTCGAACATCCGATTAAAATCCGAACCCGACACACGACACGTGGAAACAGGCTCTAAAGGATAAATCCGCCAATGACTGCAGGTACGAACACTGCGTTTCAGTGTACGCGTACACCAGAACATAAATATTTAACTTGATAAGTTTTCAAGGTAAAGGACAACACTTAAGTAGGGGAGCGGGGAGCAAGGTTACAGGGGTAAGAAGTTACACGCGTTTATTATTGGGATTAAATTCTGATGGTGGAGAAATATAACTCATTAATTAATCTTTATATATAAAAATGAATTGCTGTTCGTTAGTCTCGCTAAAACTCGCAAACGGCTGAACGGATTTATGTTATCCAGGTCTTGACATGTTCGTGGAGGTCAAGGGAAGGTTTAAAAGGTGAGAACAACGGGAATAATTACCGGGAAACCTCTAAAACAGCCCTTTTCTATTTCCCATACAATCGTTCTAAATTGAGGCAGTACGAAGTCTGCCGGGTCAGCCAGTATATAATAAATATAACCCATACATTTTTACTTAAATTGTATTCAAATTCAATACGTTTTTGGTAAGGTAGGGCACCTAATTCTGAGGTACCTGTCAGAAAAGCCGCTTAATCTATTTACAAAAACGCCTCTATACCGCTTCACGATTAACCAACAAATCATTATATGACTGAGCTGTTTAATACAATATGCCGATACAACAAAAGGCCTTTTGTTTGCCTCGCTCTTTATACGCACTTCTTTGTGTTGCCTATTATGAGAATCTATGATAATATGGAATATTCGCGATGAAATCTTATGTGTACATTATGAGATAAAATATTTGCTAATATTGTTTAATAATAGAGATAAAGGGAACGAATTTTATGTGTGTGAAGTAATCTCCGGAACTCATGACTTTGTTTATTTTAATTTATTTTATTTTATTATAATGATGGTGTTATTTGCAGGTAAGTTATTCTAGTAGGTCATAGGTTATATTTTATGTTCCTAGGTTCCATATTATCTCACTGTACATATTACAATGCCTGAGAATTTCTTGTGTTTCAATTTTGTCCCACCCTATGTCTTAAAAGTTTTGTCCGGAAAATCCTGTTTCTAATACATAAAAAGAAGCTTACTTTATTCATTATAATATCAGCTATCTAATTAACTGCTAAACAGTCTTTTTTTAAATAGTGCAGCTGTTTTAGGGATTAACGAATAAGGGCCGGAAGAACGGACAGACAGACAAAGTTTTTAGAAAAAAATGTATATCATGTTGAAAAACTGCTGGATGTTACTAACACTTCAATTTTAATTATATTTATGTATGCATGAGTATTACGTTAAAAGAAAATATACATAAAAGTTAGCAAAGCTGCAAGCATAAGCTAGTTTAAACATGCCATATTCTAAAAACAAATGAACGTTAAAACGGCAAATTTTGTACGAGAATGTTCAGTAATAATAATTTTAGGACGTACAAGATAGCTCGTAAAAGAAAATTAGCTAGAACTAGTTGCTTAACTCGACTTTTTATTAGAATTGAAATATATTTATACTGTATACATATTCTAGTCAGAAAAAACGCCGAAATACAGCGACTCATAGCTGAGCCTAATGTCATTGGCGTGACAAAAGCTCACCGCCTTCGCTGGTTTAGCCATATCCAAAGAATGAGTGAAGATCGTGGTGCTAAAAAAGCTTTTTTTTTTTTGTTGACGCAGGGTAAATCTTCATAGATACCCGACTCCTAGGGGTGTCGGGTTATGTGAGATTGCACTCACTAAAACCCCCTGCGATGGCCGCCACAGCACGGAAAACGGAGAGGCTACGGGATCGCTTTCGCAGCACGTCCCCGGCCTCTCCCGTGCGTTGCTCCGCTCGTGGCTTGCGGAGCCCTTCTCAGGAGGGCGAAGATGGTCTCGCCTTATCCGGGACGATCTGGATGAAGGCCCGTTGGAAGACCCAGGTATCGCTGGGGCGACGCCGTTGAATCTGATCTTCACGAACTTCAAGCCAGTGACTGGCATGACTGAAATGGCGCAAGACCGGGAAAAGTGGCGTAAACTCCTGTCGGAGGCCAAGACTTACTTTGGGGTTGTAGAGCCATCATAGTAGTATACATATTCTAAAAAGTGAGGATCAAATCAAACAGGGATATAGCACCAGCCTGTTCCTATCACACTGCTGGGCATAGGGCCCTTCTCCAATTAGAGAGAAGGTTATGGAGCTCAATCCTTCACGCTGCTCCACTGCAGGTTGGTGGATATACATGTGTCAGAATTTCTTCCGACACATGCAGGTTTCCTCACGATGTTACTGTGGATCGGTCGGATCCGTTTGTATTAAATATTAATATAATATGAAAGAATGTTGTCTTAGATTTTCGCGATTGTTACACATTTAAATAAAACTACTTTAAACATTTAAACTACTTTTAACAATTTTAAAGTAGTTTTATTTAAACATGGAAGAACTTATTCACTAGCAGTTACAATGGTTCGCTCACGTATATTTTAGATACAAATGTCTTACATTAGAGATGGAATTTCATATAATCCTTTCTTAGAGGATCCATAGCAATTTTTTATTTTAAACTTTCAATGTGTTTTTTTTAATTACATTCAGTATTTTTCGCCTGTACCTGAGTTAAGGATAAATTTCTATTAGCAGTTACAACCCATTTACATAGCTATAGTGTAATAATGTTATAGTTGTGGTGTGCAAAATAAACAAATTGGATATTGTTTTCGTCGCTTGAGGATCTTATTATAGGTACAAATGGTAATAACCATTACGAAAATGATGAAGATACAATTTTGCGATATTTTTATATTTCTATTTATTTTAAAACTAGCATTTGCTCACGACAACATGCTTTTACCGCTGTGGGCTGGCTGTGATCGAAATAATCGACCATGAATCCTATATAGTTAACCCTTTCTTTTTTGTGATTTTAATCTGACAGCTTGACAACTGATTGTATTTGTACTGCATATACAGTATTATTGAGCCGAGATGGCCTAGTGGTGCGAACACGTGAATCTTAACCAAAGGTCGCGGGTTCGAACCCTGGCTGAACCGCTGGATTTTCAAGTGCTAAATTTGTGTTTAAATTCATCTCGAGCTCGGCGGTGAAGGAAAACATCGTGAGGAAACCTGCATGTGCCGGAAGAAATTCTGACACATGTATAATTGTATATCCACCAATCCGCAGTGGAGCAGCGTGGTCGATTAAGCTCCATACTTTCTTCCTAATAGGAGAAGAGGCCTATGCCCAGCAGTGGGATATGTACAGGCTGTGTTACGTTGTTACGTTTTTTATGTATACAGTATTATTGCACTGGTATCTCTGTATTAGTAGCGTAGTGTAAGTTTTTTTTGTAATAATTTAACGTAGTTAATGCTAACTGTGCAATCCTACTATTTTTACTGCAGTAGAAATATTCCTAGTAAAATCAACGTCTCTCAGTTTCAATTTCGTGATGACTATGTATTTCCTATTTTAGCAATTTAATTAATATATCAATAAATATATATTACAACAATGTTTATTACCATAACCGTGATCAACAAGTTACATATAAAATAATAATGATATACAATGACAAAGCAATTTAAAAGTTCCAACGCAACTTAAAGCTTTACCATGTAAGCTCAATTACAAGCTCCTAGCCTGGATGTGTCATTAATTAAGCCCAGCGTATTAAAACTTAGTGCTTTAGTTAAGGGTGACCTTAACGTAACGCAGAATTAATCCTAAATATATTATGTTACAGGCAATATCACGTAAATATGTATTTAACTTGATAAGTTTCAAGGTAAAGGAGAATACTTAAGTAGGTATAAATTTTTACTTGAATTATGTTTAAATTCTGTATTTTTTTGGTAGGTAAGGTAGTATTTAACTACGAGGTATTACGAAAAATGGCAGGTTTATAAATAAATTAGATTTTTCTAGAATAAAATAAATTTGTGAAATTAAGCCGCTGTTATGAATATCTACGTCGGAATTATGTTCTCTTACAGTTTACTATTGAATATGTGTATTTAAATTTTTGATTTTTTTTAGCTATTTTGTTAATTTTGTAAGAATATACCTAACATTATTTTAAACCAGAAAAATAATGTTGGTCACTTAATAAATGACTTAAAACGTTGAATTCAGAACCAGCCAGTCAAGTGAAGTCAGTTGACAAATTTTCACAAACGATATAAATATAGAAGCAAAACTTTTTTATTATATTCAATTAACACAATATAAAAACTACATAAATGTATAATTATGTAAAACGCAAAACTTTACATTTTTGTACACGTAGTGACTAGGGTTGCCAACATTTTTACAGCGAAGTATAGTATTTTTCATAACAAACCATTAAAAATACTTCTAAAAAATATAGTATTTTGTGAAAAAATCTAAAAAAATTTGTTACTTATTTATTTTTATAAAAACAATTTTTAACACTTCTTGCGTTTTTAACAATGTTTTATCTGAAATAAAAGTTTCGTATGGTCCATTACATTCAATTTTTAGATTAATGTAAATTAATAACTCATTTTTGATTAATGACATACTACTTCTGACATGAAGGCGCGTTCATTATATTTCGGTCGGTTTTGAAAATATAGTATTTTTGCGTACTATATATTTCTTCAACAGTATATAGTACACAGACCCGAAATATAGTACAATACTATATATTATAGTACGGTTGGCAACCCTACGCTGCACGTACAATCGTGTAAGTGAAGGTCAAAATTTCGCCTGAGTGAGCGTCGATGTAAAGGTCGGAATAACCCTACTGATCATTGACGTAAAATATCTAACACATGACTTGTATATGTACGTACGTATACGTGCGTACGTAATCTGTGGTAAGATAGAAAAAGTTTCTGTTATTGATAGTCGAGTTCTAAGGGACGAGGATAGGCTTTATAACATAACCCACAGGCTTTATAACATCACACGACGATTTATATAATTTATATTCCAGAAATTTTACAAGGCGTAGGCTCATCAGACCCAGATGAAGAAGAATGGAAGTTACGAGTATGCGTGGCGTGTGAAAAACGTTTTAAACAAATAAATGACTGTAAACGACATTATATAGAACATTTGCTAACTGATACCTATTCGGAGAGGCATGAGTACGGCGCGCTTATATGCCAGATATGCGGCGCGGACTTCCAGAAGAGCCAAATGTGAGTTAATATAGCCTATACTATACTAATTTATTAGTTACTGTTCTGAGAGGTATAGGTATGGAGAGCTTATGAGCTAGATATGCGGAGCGGACTTCCAGAAGAGTGAGATGTGAGTTAATATGGCCTATATAGGCTATATAATAAATTCATTTTAATTTGTTAAAATGTTTTAAGTTATTTTTTATTATTTCTTTCATGGGATAGGGGGGCAAACGAGCTGACAGATCACCTGATGGAAAGTGAATGCTGTCGCCCATGGACATTTGCAACACCAAATGAGCTACAAAATTCGTTGCCGGCCTTTTAGGAGGTATGGAGTAGGAATGGATGGCGAATTAATGGGGAAGGGGTGGGGAATTGGGCCTCCGGTACTCTCATAAGCAAGCGTCATATTACGCCGGTTTTCTGTGAGGCCGTGGTATCACTCTGGTCGAGCCGGCCCATTCGTGCAAATGCATAGCCCTCCCACGGTAAGATTTCGCGGGGAAAAAACAAAATATTTAAAAACTTAAGCTTTTTCTTAATCGTGATTGGTTTGTTTGCAAAAGGGTCCAATCTTATTATACATACACCAAGATAACTCAAATTTGTGGTCCCCATATAGCACCGTAGAAGACCTACCAGGCAACACTTCACCCCGTTTTTGTAGGCCCGTTAGGAAGAGCTTTTTTTGTATTGCAATGAATGTTGCAGCTACATAAAACTACTGATGATGGTGATGATGTAAATCGTTTTGTAAAGTCCCTATTGTACATGGCTACCAGTTTACAATCGTGGAACCCCATTTTTGTCATGTTCAATGAGGCCTACTTTCAGCGTGACAAATATCTCCCGTCCTGGTTAAATCTCTCGTCAACCTCTGGGGTCCACTTGGAGCACTCTGGGAATTACCTACACAAATTACTATTGTGACTAAGTGGGCTAGAAATTTTCACTTTACCTCTGTACGTCCTTTTTCGTTTAAATTATATGTAATAATGCCCAATAAATAGGTAATATTTATTTTGATAATTTACAAAGATGTATACAAAACTAACCAAATCAGTTACATAAGTTACATTATAATGTTCCACAACGAAATTAACTATGAAGGATTTAATTAAAATAGGTACACCTATAACACGTATAGTAATGTGAAAAATCCCACTCCTTAAATATACAGTTAATCGGTTTTTATAAATATCAACTTCCACTGAAACCATAGTAGCATGTTTCTTCTTTTTAGCAGAAATGCAGGACCTCTATATTACGCATCTATATCTATTACGCATTTCTACCGCGGATTGCTGGCTATGTGTACGTATATCCCTTAATATCTCTGATACATGTAGTTTTATCATAAAGATTTTCATGATTGATGTTTTATCAAATGAAATCCATTAAAACTAGGACAGGTCAAGTATCAAGCAATTTGCATCACCAATAAATATTAGTTCATATTATGGTACCTGATGTAAACGTTTGTAGGAGTTTTTGCCTTTAATTCTAGCTCATGATAATTAGAGGTTTACATGATGTTATTATCCATAACAAATGAATTGACACCGGGTAATGTTCCATGACGTGTTACGAGCAGATTAAAAAGATATACCTAACAAATGATCAAAATAACTAAGAAATAACCCGTTTTTTTACGTAGATACTAATCGCAAGTACGGAGCTAGCTTCAGATAATCATCTTAGAAAAAAGATTGCTTGACCATGCCTGTTGTATATAAATATAAAGATCTGTTTAGCTAGAACAAGTAAACAGTGAGCGAGGGTACAGTACAGTCGCATTCCTTTAAATATATTACCTTAAAGATGACGTCGTTGACACTTGTGCTTTTCATCGTTGGATTAGCTGTTAATTTGGGAAATGTTCGTGTAAGTAAAAATATTATTTTTTTAAATAATTTATTAAGTAATAAATATAAAATTTTTGCACCCCTTACTTATTTACTACACATTTATAACTAGTCCTTCGACCGCACCTTATTAGATTTCGATATTATAATGCATTATTTTTATTATTTATACACAAATTTAATAGTTGTATTTGTTTAATGTTTTTTATTAATTTATCTAAAAAATACTTAAGAATTTATTGATTAAGCTGTTTTTCCGAAAACCTCGGAATTTAGAAACATTTCTCGAAATATCCTGGAATTAGGCGCCCTTACCTAAAAAGAAATTGTTTTCAAAATTCAATCAAATATCATTTACATATTTAATATTAGATATTCAATAAAATGTTCGAGTACCTACATTACATTACCGACAAAAAGCTTCGAATAGGGGCGAATAGTGGTAGTGACAAAAATTATCAAAAAATCGTCAATTACCTACCATCTTTGACATCAAGTTGATCGTCTCAATTATATTTATTTATGTTTTACTTATTTCTTATATTTTACTTAAATAAAAAAAAATGTTTGTTGTACCACAACAACATATTTCTTCATGAGAAAAAATTATATTATTTAATCTAAATTTTTAACTTTAAGCCAGCAAAATTTAATATCAATTTCTTTGGTACAAACAAACAAACTCACTAGTCACTACTTAAGACTACGACAATTGATTTTAAGACACAATAATTTATCAAACAATTTTCTTAAACTCTAAAAATATTTGACAGGCTTTATCAGAGGACGACAAAACTAGCATACATACGGAGCTGTTGCCCATCATAGCTGAATGCGGCAAGGAGTACGGAGTGACGGAGGAGCAGATCAAGGAAGCCAAGGAGTCCGGTGAAGTCGGTGCCGTCAACCCTTGCCTGATGGCCTGTATAGGCAAGAAAATTGGAATTGTAAGAATCTTTTTAATATTAAAAAGCTTAGAGTTTGTAGTCGCAATCTATAGATAATCATAATTATGTTTGTGAAGTATCTAACTAGTCGCGGGTGTCGATTGAAGCTATGGTCCTTCGGTGGTGACTAGTTGCACTTGAAAGATTTAATATTGAATTGTTATTTTTTATCTATAGGTATTTTTTTCTTAAAGTTTTGTAGCCAACGGAAGTATTCCTTTGGGGTTTGTCTGTTCGAGTTTTTGCCCATCCGACCGTCAATGGACTGTATGTCATCATAGATGGAGAGTTGAAATTTTCACAAAATGTGTATTTCTTTTGTTGCTAATACTTATAACAAGTACAGTATTATGCAGGTCTGACTCACTTAACTATTCTTTTAATTCTTATAAGCATACAACTCTGGCAGCGAACACATTAAAAAAACATTAGATGTATGATATCACGTAAGCTTTTATGTGCGAATCAACTCGAAATTTACCGAATTTTCAAACTATTTCAGATTGATGAGAAAGGGTTATTCAATGCCGACAAATCTGAAGAATTGGCTAAGAAGTTCTTGCCTGATGAAGACGACCAGCAGAAAGCTTTGGATGTTGTCAAAACTTGCACATCAAGTATGTTTAGTTTTTTATTTATTTGTTATTGATAAATTATCAGGGTATATGTGTATGTTTAAGCTCGTACTTTGATGCTTTATTATTTAATACGAAAACGTACATAAGATCGTCGGTGTTATGCACTAAAAATATGTGGGGCATTTGGTAGGTTTGAGTTTTAAACGTATTGGTACATAAGACTTTTAATCTTATTGGCACAAAAAGCGTAGCTAAATTTTTTTTTTCATCCATTTGGATATGGATCCATTTATCCTCAGTCCTAACAAAATATACATTTATAATAATAGAAACCAGTCACTGTTGAGCCGTAATATTTAAAAGTTTAACTATATGTTTTATTAATATAAGCGTGTTTGTGATTTCAGTTAACGATCAAGAAGTAAGCGATGGTGAGAAGGGCTGCGACAGGGCCAAGCTTTTATTCGATTGCGTCGTCCCATTCAAAGGAGAGGTAATTTAAAATAAAATTGTATTTTTAAAACAGCTATTATTTTCTCATTGAATTAAGTGCAAATTTTCGAATTCAAAACTAAATTTGACAGCAACTTTAAATTTTCTTTGAATTAGTGTTTTTTTACCCGACTACGGCGAAGCAAAAAGGAGGGTTATAATTTTGACCTGTATGTATGTATGTACGTACGTATGTTCATATGTTCCCTCATAACTTCTAAACTAGTAATTATAATTTGACTAATGAGGTGTCGTTGAAAGCCTTTCAATAGACCGCTGCTTATAGGCTACATAACGTCACGTTAAATTGACAAAAGCGCCCTCTAGGGGACTTAAAGTAAGGAACTAGAAAAAAGAAATTCTTGACGAAATCAAAATGTTTATAATGCATTACTTTAACCTAATTGATTGCAATACCTATATATTAATTTGTAAAAAATAACAATCATTATTTATTTGTTTCAGTTTTTCAAAGCCCGTTAACTCGAAGTAGAAGTTTAAGCAGCGATCTTCTGTTACTACAATTTATTTTTTTATGTTCCTTGACGTTGTTATGTTAAAAAGATATATTTTTATTTTAATAAAGCAATTCTAATTTAAGTAATCATTTTTCATTTATTTATCTTTCAAACGGTATATATTTTAGATAGTACCTATCATAGTTATGTTATGTAATCAGAAACAAATACAGATAAATAAATAATTATAAATAGACGTGAGATTTAATGCAAATAATGTATTTAAAAATATTATTTTTGTTAATAATTAAAAATAATAATCAATACATCTACTAAATTTCATTAAAAAATGTACATAATTTGTTCTTATTTTTAAAAAAGTCAAAAATAATATTTTTGTTTCTATAACATTTTATAAATTGTACCGGGACTTTGATCCCTTTAAATACTTAGTAAAAGAGTCGCAACTTTTATTTTGTTATGTGTATAGTTTGGGATGGTGCATACTTAAAATCTGCAAAATTGTAAGATACCTACGCTATTAAAATATTGGTTGTCTCATTCTAATAATAAAAAAATTTCATTTTGATATTCGAGTAAATAGCACAACACCTTTTTAGGGTTCCGTAGTCAAAACGGAACCTTAACTTAAAAACTTATAGTTTCGCCGTGTCCGCCTGTCTGTCTGTCTGTCTGTCCGCGGTTTTGTTCCGAGGTCTTTAATACCAGAAAGCCGTAATTCGGTATGAGTATACATATGAATTACGCCGAGAAAGTCGTACAATAAAATCTTACTAATATTTTTTTTAGGGTGTCTTCCCTATGTGTAAAGAGAGACCAAATTTATTTTCTCATTTATCCCATGGTGTGGGGTATCGTTGGATAGGTCTTTTAAAAAATACTATAGGTGTGAGAAAACCATTTTTCCGAGCGACGAACTGTTTCCGAAATATTAAGTTTTGAAGTATCAATTTTTCTTAGTGTCAAGTGGGGGACCTCTACCCACTAAAGTGCTGCTTCTAAAAATATGAAAAAATTCGTGATAGTATACAGGGTGTCCCGTAGGTCGACGTCAAGCCGAAATTTCCTGTCAGGTAATGCCACACCAGTTATCAGAAAAATTAAAAAAAAAATTAAGTCATGTATTTTGGAGGTTATGGAAATTTTTCTTTTATTCCAGAAAATGTACACCATGTGACCGTTTTTTCATTCCTGTTGTTACAAATATTT
>DVXP01002910.1:0-12013 GCA_018235645.1 Junonia grisea | reverse complement strand
AAAACAGGACACAGTGGCATAGTGGGAAAGACATTTTTTTCGTTGTCCTCACTGTTGAAAATCAAGACGCTGGTAATTAATTATCCTGGAATAACAGGATGCCCTAAGAACTAGGACATGTCTTGAGAAACCAAGATGCTTGGCAACCCTTTCATAATAACCCATATTTTTTACATACTATGAGTAGGACGCAGGTGGTCAGGAGGTTAAATATTTTTTTACGTCTTTTATTTTCAGTTTTTTGTTCCTGGCGACGTGCGCTTGATTAAAGTTTGGATGTTTGATTACCGTATATGTCTTCTGTCCAATTATTGTTTTACATTACAATTTTTAATTTATATAAAAGCAATTTGATATTGAACAAAAAAATGTACGCGACTCGACTAACTTTTATTGTTAAGTCTTGATTCTACTACATCACTATTTATTTGGGAATACAAACCGGCAACACTGGAAATGTCATTTTACTGACTCGAATTAAAAATCTTGGTATAGTCATATCTACGAGCAATATCTTGATACTTGAATCAACTTTTTATCATTCAACAATGACCTGTTCATGCGACGGACTTTTGTTCCTGAGAAATAGATCTGTGAGTTTTGTGCGTAACCAAATAAAGCCGTTTTTACGCACCGACAAGTCTCGCAAAAATCTGAGGGTGTCATATACCCTTTTAAAATAGTTATCATTTTGAAAAAAAAAAGGTTTTTTTTTTCATGCATAAAAGTTACCGTTCAATAGGGTCTATTTTAATTGAAAAAGTCTTAGAAAAAATCTCCTTTTGGGAGTATGCCATAACAATGATTTATATTGGATATACATATACTCGTACATTTACTGGATTATATTTCAAAGCACGTCTTGTATAATTTCGTAGACTCAGTTCATGAACTCGCTGATTAATGTGTGAAACAATCTAATAACCATTCATTTGTGTTATTATGACATGAAATTATTAAATAAAGGACGAGAAAAAAATTGCTACTAAATTTTTGAAACAGTTGACTAAGATTAGTAGTTCGTTCAACTGTTACTATATTGTTTACAAATACAAATAATTGTAAACATTTACAGGTAACCGTTTCATGATATCGGCCAGTAACCCCACATTGAGCAAGCCGGCCACGGCGGCAGGTAGTATGAAAATAGCCAACGAGGTCATCGAAGAGGTTGACGAACAGGCCACCATCACCAGCATGGGGAAACGACCGGAGAACAGGTGAATAATTTGTACTTTTAACGCGTTTTATTAGGTTAATTGTTGCTCGTGGAATTGCCCTTGTGGAGCGACGGATTTTTATGAATCTAGGCAGAACTTTTTTGTCACTTCTGTTTTGGAAAACGCTGATTCTCAAAAGTTGTGAGACTATTACTTTTTGTTAATTTTTCTATATTCGAAATTTTCTTTTGCGGCACTGCATTAGAATTCTATATTATCCCTGATCAACTTATCGCACCCCTAGAAGAAGAGTCAACCAAATCAAAAAATGTGTGTAACTGAAAATGCACCTTAAAACTTTAGACATTAAAGCAATTTTAGAAGTGTTTGATATTTTGAGTTAGTTGACTCTTCTTTCACGGGTGCGATATTAAATTTTAAGTACATTCACATACATTTTTATTACCTTTTTTTACCCCATGAAGCCGGAGCAGATAACTTTTGAAGAAATAAAATTAGGGCAAAAAGTTTAGTCACTTTCTCTGATTGTTTGTGTAAATTTTGTGGTATCCTAGTTTAGAATTAGGAGCCTATATCCATTTTCTTAACTAACAGATAGTGTACTAGTTCCGCTTTGGTTTATTGCAATGGTATCAAGTAACCTTGCATCCATGTAATGGTATCTAAAAACCTGACACATAAAAGCTTCTACAGTCACATAAATATGTTCACTATAGTACAAACCCTATGCTTACTAAGAAGATTGATCTAGCAAGATACTGTAACGTTATACAGGGAATATGATTGATTGTCCGATATTTCTTATTGAATCGCATAGCTGACATCATATTTTTTAGATTACATTACATTCCGCAGTTGACAGTCAACAATAAAAAATATCTAATCATTTCTGTTTCAAATGTTTCTATGACATAACCAGCTGTTATCGCGGCACCTTGAAATAAGTAATAATCTATAAACGATTAGCATAAATAACTCATTATTTACTTCCGCCTATTATTCCCCACTGACATGCATTGGACAGAAAACGTTTGTATGGTATTATCGAAACAATATGACTAAAACGGTTTAATAAGGACAAGTATTCGCATAATAAGCTTATGATTTTATTTATTTACATGTTATATTTAAATAATTTATTATTTTTTACTTATTTATATTTATTTCTGAATAACAAATTAATTATGTTGTTAAAATTCTAATATGTGTAAAGCTGACTTGGAAATTAGGCTAATTTTTGATAAGTTTGCCCAAATTATTCAATAATTAGTCATCCCATTCAAATGTTAATTAAAATTCATATAGATTTATATAACGAAGTAGTATTTATATACCTACCTACTTGAGAAATTAATACTAAAAAGGTATGTAAATATTCTTTTAAAGGTATAACTATAGTCAGTATGTGTTAAAAGGCTTGTTTAAATATTTTCTTGGAAACGTTAGCCATTTTAGAAGTAAACTTAGTGTCAATCACCCACGACGTAAAAAATTGTTATACAAACATTTCGAAATAACCTAGTTTTCTATTATTAAAAGTACTTGGAAAATGTCTGTAGTAGCAATTTTTATTACCTTGAAAAAATAACTTTTTTGTTCAATATAGGTTTCTCAATTCAATATACCCTTATACCTTGTTTCCTAGAATGGGGTTAACCCAGTGCATGAATAGGTATAGGGTTACTAATAATAAGGTATATAACATAAAAACTTACATATATAAAATCTGTTTATTGATTTCTTTGACTGAAAATTATAAGCTACTTTTAATTCATGTGTAGGTATATAATTATGTAACATGAACAATGCACGAATCAACAGATATACGACACTCGACATCAACATTAGTATTAATTAAAACAGTAAAACTACGTGTTACAATATAACCATAATCAACATAAGGTACCTGCTCCTATGTTTATAGAGCGTCGCACATCTTTCGTTAGAAGTTGCATCTGTTCACACTTATTTGATGACGTAAGATGAACTGATACAGTCAGATTATGTGTCTCGTGATAAAAAGTAGGTGTATAAATTTTATCGCAGTAGCGATTTGTATTTTTGTCATAATATTATAGTATTTTATCATTATTAAATCACTTATAAAAATATGTATGTGTCATACGAATAGACTTCTTTCATAAACCGAGTTTTGCTTTCCGTTTTGTGGTACTAGATAAAATTAGAATGCATAATTATTTAATGTCTAAATATAAAACTGTACCCACCTACCTATATAGATTAAAGATATAAATATGAATTTATATACATTTATAAATTCTAATCAGAAATTGATTGATCAAAACTGTAGGTCAGGATGGTGTGATCGCCTATTGTAACGAAAATGTACTTTTCCACATCTATGTAAAAAATGAATACAGTATCGTGACAAACATGATGGTCCTTTTAGAACTTTTCAAGGTCGTTTAGGTTAGAACAATCAAAATCTATTCCCATATAGAGGCACTTATTATCAGTCATCTGCTTATCTGCCTCAGTGCTTTATTTATTGCGGTAGATTCATAGAGATTTACGCGTGACCTTTTCGTGTTGCGAAATGACTTTCCACGATGTAATTTGTTGTTACTTACTAACTATGTAAAGTCATATACAAAATGCGAATAATGTCGTATTTTAATGCCATTATAAGATTTTGCATGTGCTTTTGTGATGTCCGATATCACGCCAAAAATAGCCTACTTCCCCCACCGAAGAATTCTATCTTGATACAAAAATTCATTATAGTACCTAATCGGTTCAACGGTTTAAACATGAGAATGTAAAAATAACGGACGGATATTCTATATATCCGTCCGTTATTTTTACATTCTCTACTATACATTCTACATATAAATTCATTGTTAACATTGTACTAATTAATTACTTTATCTCATCAAATTACGTTAACACTAAATAAAAAATATGAATAAGGTATAATATGTTGTGTAAAATTATTCTACGCTTATCTAGATTCATTTTACGGTACACAATCGAAAATGTCATTCAACTTAGCAGTTAATGAGTAAAACTATTAACCTATTGTATTCGACAAATATTAAACGTATTTTTCCTTAATTTTCAGGCCAACGGCTATGAGTTTGTTCGCGCAAGGTCCGCCGACGCCGAGCGATCCAGTTAACGTTCCTTCACGAAATTCTAACCATAGTTCTAGTAAGTAATTTTATATTTTCTACTTAATAGAGTGGTACTTATTATAGAAAAAATATAACTAAGAATCTATGGTATTTAAACAGTAAGTACTAGGTAAAATTTACTACATAAGTTCTTTGCAAACATAGTTGAGCACCATGTGAAGGTTTTATAAAGTTCACAACCAAAGGGGATTATAATTTAGAAGGTTATTGTTTATATGAAAGTTCGACATTCTCATCGATATGACGTCAAAGTAATAATAGTAAAAACTACAGTATTAGTGTATTTATAAACATAATTTCGTTTAAGAATTATATTTTTTACGAGGAGATGCCGTGACTTCGTCAAATATTATTCAGAAAATATTGAATGACCCCATAGTATTACAATCCGTGAACTGGTCTCATAAATGTACTTCCGAGGTTATGACCTCAGTTCTGGCGGGTTTGTTTCCGTCAAATCAATTCCCATAAATTCCGATACACCTAAAAATAACGTGAAAATAGCATGCTAATATTATAAAAATGCTATAGACAGAAAAAATAATAAATAACGAATAAAACGAATAACAAATAAAAAAACGAGTTAAAAGATAAACTAACCAAAAATAAATATTAAATAAAATTGTCTGATTTTCATCGAAGGACGACATAAATGACTAAAATCTAACATTTGTTGGCGTCGTCATTCAATCTCAGTCCAACGCTGGGGCTGGACATAGGCCTTCACTGCGTCAAACATTCCGGTCTTTCGCAACCTTCATCCAGTAACATTTGTACTAAAATAATAATAAGAAATGGGATTAATAAACAAATTATATAATAGAATAAGGAACTTAATCAAAAGATCACGTCACATAATTTTAATGACTAAGTTGAAGTGTAATGACATCGATGCGGGGGCGACGACCTAAGTATTTGTAGCTGAGGTATTTTTAACGTGTGCTTATTTGAGCAGGTAATAATATGTATTCTAAGTTATATTCGTTCTATGCGTGCATATTGGTATTGTATTCTTATAGGTACTAGTATTGGTTTGGTTTTGCGGTAACAGTTATGTAATGTTTTAACTTAGTATAGTCCTATATTATAATTATAAATTATATTTCTATAGGTACCTATTTTATTAGTCCCTATTATAACTTTGGAAATTTATTTAATGCGTTTCGGAAACAGCTGAACCGATTTGGGTCAAACTTTATGGGAAACAATGACGCTTTATAGTTTGCAGTGACGATATTATGATGTGAGTAGTTTTATACTTTAATTGGGCACATATATGACAGGATAATATTATATATTTTTAAATATAAACGAATAACGTACTTACTTACTGATTTTGCTGTTTGAGATGATTATAGTTTCTTTGAAATTATTTAAAAATGTTAATTATTTCTATGGAATTAACTTAAGGATACGTAAGTAACGATAATTCGACGATAAGCTAACTCAATTGATATTGTATTCGAAATTGCTAAAAGGTATAGAAATGGAAAATGTGTAAATATAAATCTGATAGGGATATTTATCACCAAGTATTTTTAAGCTCCCTACTTAGGATCCTCTACATACTATACACGATAAAAAAATTAAGCCATCCTCCCTCTTATGATTAAACGTAGGTACTATTTAAAACCCTTTCTTCTCTTAATCCGGTCAGATTGAGATATGAGTACATGTTCCCTAATTTCTACTTATTAATCTTAATTAATCTCTACTCTCGTTGCAGAGGACACGCGTCTCTCCACGTCCGCACCATCGCAGTGGCAGCGCGCGGCGAGCCTAGCACTGGCGGCGCAGAGCCCGGCCGCGCAGTCGCTCAGCACGCAGCCCTCCTTCCCCACCATGGAGCGGCCGCGCCTCGACAGCGACGTGGGGCCCTCGCTCAGCGCCGCCGGCAGCCAGACGCTCAGTCAGTATTATTACATTATAAAAGATATTCAGTGCTGGCTAATGCCCTTAACAGGGGGGAGGGAGTAGGTAGGGCGACTGTCCAAAGCGCCTTCACGGGGTATGGTTCAGCAAAAACTTAAAGCAAAAAAGACGATTATGATTTCCTCATAGAAGAACCAAAGATTTTTTTTGCTGGGATGTTAGTGGTCCTAACGCCGGTACGGATTATATTAAAGATAGTTTATAGTTTAATTGTAACAAACGTTCTATTTTCCTGGAAGAAGGCTTACTCTCCTATTAAAGGTAAAGATAAAAGATTAGTCTGCCACTGTTTCAAGGCGGATTGGCAGATAACTATGTTCAGAACATTTTCCTGGCAGCCTAGTTCACAGTACACACACCTTTGCTTTTTTATATACTTTGCCAACAATCATAATTCTTCTCTTTTACCTCTTTACCAATACAATTTTGTTACATATTTCTTATTTGATTGCTATAAAAAAATATTTATTATTGTGGATATTTGATAATTTTTTTTTAGGTGCGATTAAAATTATATCTAGAATTTTCATTGATTTCATTTTCAGTTATAACACTGTCTGCACATAATTACGAATATTACACCTTTCATTATAGTCATTTATACACTTTTCAGTGGACGAAGTGGACGGCGGAGAGGGAGACGATGATATCGACGACTTTGATCGACTGCGAAGCATTCGGGAACAACATCGACGAGACAAGTATTTACAAAAACTCATGGCTCGCTCTGTCAGCGCACAACAGGTAATTCAATTTAGGTGTTCAACAAAGTAATGCCTACTTGTAAATATTTTTTTATAAGTAAAACGGCATGTATAGTATTTTTAGGTATCTACATTTTGTATTAATGAAGCTAAAAAAGTAAAATGGTAAAATTCTCTCTACTGGTCCAATTTTATGGACCACCGGTACATTTATAGTTATCCGGCCTAAATTTACCCTCCGCCCGCAAATGGATATCCATTTCATCTCTACTAATCTAAAATTTCCCGAATTATTAGTAATAGTAGAGTAATTTTAAATACATAGATACTTGTGTTACCCAATTTGCTGTACCTACGCCTCTGTATCAATTTGTGAGATGAATATACTTAAAACTATCTTATTTCATAATTTTGCATTAAGTATTAACGGATTGTAATTTATGACTAAATATGGTAATTTCATTTCAGCGTACTGGAAGCTCAGAGTTAATAGATAACGATTTAATATTAGAAGAGCTTATCAAACAGTCCCAACAGACGAAGGCAGATGAAGAATCAAAAGACGAGACAACTTGACAAAGCTTTATTTTCTTATGGGACTGAGTCGAACACTTCTGATTAGTCAGTATTAAATATTGTGATACTTATATTTATTATTATAAGTACAGCTTGGAATCATGTAACATCAAATGTTATGTACATATAGATATAAATTTTGGTAAATTAAATTGTTACAAATAAATCTTTTGTTTTCATTCCCATTACCAGTTATTACGATTATTGTAAAACAATATTGTTGAGACAGTACTTTTTTAACCTCTTCAAAAAGAAGGAGGTTATCAATTTGACGTGTATGTAAGTTATATTGTCAGAATTGCCCAGGTTTTGGATATGCTATATCAAACCAGCTTTACCATTACCATTTCAACTTTTAAACAATTTCACCAGAAGCCGTTTCAGTTGTTTTACTGTCATACAGCAACACAAAACTTTCTTTATAACTTTGTAACAGTACAATCCTTATTTCTTCACCTCAGAGCATTTTCGATCTCCAATAACTGTTGTGTTGTCGATAAGACAAAGCCTGAACATTCAGAAAGCGAGCAGGCGTTATACAGGTGTCCCAGAAAGTGTGGATTAAATCAAACAGGGGTGAAGGGGAGGTCATTTGCTACCTTCTGACCCCAAAAGTTGTAATCCGATTTTTTGTGGTTTAAAAGTTATATCGATTTTAGTATTTTTTCAAAATCTTGCATAGAGTTCCACAAAAATGTTAATTTAAAAAAAAACTGTGACGGTTACATACTTAATTTTTTTTTAATCTTGGCAAATAGCTTGTCTATCCTTGAGAACTGATATGATATTTTTTGGTTAGCGAAGGTGTATCAATAAATACAATAACAAATAGACCGAGTTTTCTGTTTTATATGAAAACACGTACCAGTACCATAAAATAATTTTACTATATATGCAATAACTAAATAAAATATATTAATGTCGATAGAATCAATGCGCTAATCGATTTGGGGTGAACGAAGCGATCTCGAGATGGTGACGAACGAGCGGGCGATACGTTTAAGACGTCGTTTGAAGCAATTTAACAAATTGGGAAGCTCTCCTTTTTATACGGCAATTATGTAAATGGAGGGATTATCCAAACGTGGGCGGCGCTGCGGGACACACCCTCCCCCCTTTCGTCCCGGGGGCATTTTAACTCCTTGAGCGACTAAGATTTGCGAGCGGTGATTAATTGTCAAGCAATACACTAACACCTTTTTGGGTGTTAAGTAATTCGCTATCCCTATACTGGGTGTGATATTTTGTTAATCTTTCTTGGACAATTTTCGTTAGTGGTCGCCTAGTTGATAAATGTTCAACAGAATTTATAAAACCTTAAATTTTGAATGGTGTTGAAATGCTAACAGCCGATAGATTAAACAAATTGTGATTAGTTCTGATGGCAGTTAAAAAGTCTTCTTCTAAAATCACAAAATTAACACACTGACCTCAAAAGTTGAAGTCGGTTTAATTTTTTTATACTTTTATTTTTATTTTATAGGGTACATACCGTATACACTAAAAATTTCTCAAGATTTTGATGCCTAAACCGATTTTGATGAAACTTTTACCATACCTTAAGTTGAAGCACATTCACTAAAAATCGGACCCGTAGTTTAGGAAATATGAGTGGACAAACATACAAATATACAAACAAACATATAATCATAAAGTTTAGAACAGATGATAAGAAGCTGGTATAGTCTAACATATCCAAAAATTGAGCAATTCTGACAATAGGTATCACATATACACGATTGATAGTCTCCTTCTTTTTGAAATCAATTGAAAATAAATACAATTACTCATTTCCTCCCAGTGAAAACTTTGTCAAATTATAGCAACCCATTATTATCAAGTAAAAATAATCAGGCGGTGGAGGAAAACATCGTGAGGAAACCTGCATGTGCCGGAAGAAATTATGACACATGTACATCTACCAATCCGCAGTGGAGCAGCGTGGTGGATTAAGCTCCATACCTTCTTCCTAATAGGAGAAGAGGCCTATGCCCAGCAGTGGGATATGTACAGGCTGTGTTATGTTATGTTTTAAAAATAATCAGACACCAATGCCAGCCGCATTGGTGTCTAAAACATGAAAAAAAAATAATGATTTCCTCTCAAATGAAAATTTAGCTGATGATAGCTCATCATCAACCGTGAATATAAATATATAGGTCAGCTGGCTGTATCTTGGAGGAACAATCGTCAGCTGAAATTTTTTAAATTATTACTTAGAAATTAGGCATCAGTTGGTCAAATTTTCCTCAAATTATTGCTAGGTGATTTTTTTATTCCGTATAAATATTTTTAAACGAATAAGTTAGCGAATAATTAGCTCAAGTTACTTATTTATTATAAAAAATGATTTTTATACAAAAAAAAATTATTATTTTAATTATTTTTTTTAATATTTAAAAAAAAATTGATACATAAAACATTTTTATGGATTTTTAACCGTTGCTATTAGGTATAGACGAGTGCAGATCCCTTTAAAAATGACGAAATGGGCGAGAAAATGATCGTAGAATGAAACTCGTTCCAAATGGTAGGTAATATAACAAATATCAAAGGAAAAATGAATTGCGGGCGATTTAGCGATTGAGGAGGGAAAAAAATCAAGTTTTTAGTTTTTTATTTTTATCTATTAAGTACAAAAAATTAAATTTCTTCACAAAATACGGTGTAAACTTAGCTTTTGAAGTCACAAACCTACTGTAATTTTTTTGATTTGAAATATTAATTATTTACGTTGTTTTAATCATTCCTTGTGTTAAGATTGTTTATTGTAATCGATTGGCTTATTTCGAATTAAATTTTGATTTTAAGTATATTTACCTACTTAATTAAAATGTATCTTATCAATAAAAATATAATTCAAATTTTATTATATAAAAATGTATCGACCTTTGTAACAGTAATTAATAATGTTAACACCTTTCATCGATTTTTGATCTAACGAAATGTTGCAAGTACATAATTATATAATTATATATTTAGTATAATTATATATAAAGGCATATTCAATAAAACAACGACACAAACAATCTAATTACAGCTTATAATTACATTTATATTATGTTATTGTACTAAATATAAAACTCAATCGAGTATATTTAAAAACAGGAAATCATTATCTTATCTTATTTTCACTTGCCTAAATCGTGTTTTATCTTATTATTCTCTTTTTTTTATCTACATCGTTCAAATTTGTGTGGCAACATATTGCATCAGACTGCAATAGCTCTCCTTTCCCGTTTCAAATCGAGGCCATCTTTAAAATCCTTATTCACAATTTGACTGCGATATTTAAAATTATAACTCTTTGAAGTACATACGTTGGCTTCTGAGATCCTTCCCGAAAAACTAGAAATTAGCTTTTCTTTGCATTGTATAAAAGACCGTGCTTGACAGCATAGCCAATAGTAACTTCCAAAGTGCATTAACTGACGGGCTCAATAGTACCAAGTCGTCTGCGTAACTACTGTTACTACTGTTTATACTGTAAATACAGTAAGCAGTTCATCAATTGAGCAGCCAACACCCGTACTACTGGGCTTTAATATGAGTTCATTCACGTAGAGATTGAAGAGCGCTGGCGACGTTAACCCTGTCGCACACCGCTCTCCAATCCGTCAGAAAGTTTGCCATCTGAGCTGGTTACTCTTGTACTAACTCTTGTCGTATACCCGTTTCATTTAATTTGTACCATAAGATGTCGTACGTAATCAGGTCAAATGCCTTAGGGAGGTCTAATCAAGTGTAATCCTGAGTTGTATGGTTTAAGACGACAACCGATTGAAAATCGTAAGTGTGAACAAAGGCGCCGAATCCCGATTAATATACAAATCCGACTTCTGATAAGTGGGAATGATGTATAACTGGGGCTTATACTTATTGCAGCCCTGTCAGAATAGACGATGACTCCTGCATTAACTATTTCACACTTTTAGTAACTTGAAAAGTTGGTAGATGATATAATTTTAATATATTTTCAAAATCATCTTCTTAATCGACAATTAATAACGCAAAACTTAACTCGTTAAGAAAAACAAAGAAAAAAGTTCATATTCCTTATCGAGAATAGGTACGGCTTGAGCTAACTTCGAATAGCTTTTTCTCAGAAATAGTAAATCTTAGAAATAGAAAATAGTTAGTATACGAACAATTTTAGTAATTTTTTACCTGATCATCATTTTTAATCTTCTCCTTAACAGGAGAGTAGGCCTTTGCCCAGCAGGGACATTTACAGACTATTTCTTCAAAAAAATTAGAGAAGAGCGGTATTCGAGGTCCGTTGCCAGAATTGTTTTAAAAATTACCACACTAATAGATACCCCACTGTAAAAATAGGGGACGTCTTCAGTGAAACCAAACCTACGCTCAAAGGTACTGCACAGGGCTCAATAATAGGCCCTACCGAATATCTACTCTATGTCAATGACATGTGCAGCATCCTTGAGGAAGGATCTGTATACCAATT
>DVXP01002909.1:0-12016 GCA_018235645.1 Junonia grisea | reverse complement strand
TTGAAGTACTTAGTCGTATACTCCTTTTATATAACGTTAAAGTGGTATTTACTTAACGTAATATCAGAGTTTATTACTACTTACATTACTTAATTTGTACAAATTTAGATAATTATACCGTAAATAGGTAGAAATAGATAAAGATAGAGATCCGTTATAGTCGAATAAACATTTTATTTAGTATTTATTCTTAATAGCACAAAATGGGTACAACGTTTTGTAAGTATTATCCAGAGTAATATCAAACAATTAAACTGTATTAGTTTGGGACCGGTCTACTTAATTTCCTTGTAAACATGCAGGAATTTAGCGTGATTATGTTAATGTTTATCTTTTAACAGCAAATTCTGTTTACATATGTTTATGTATACATATATGTATATGCACAAATGGGCTGAGAGATTGTAAGTATGAGTATTTGATGCTCTTTCATGGCAGAAAGGCTGAACCGACTGTAAAATGGTTATAGCATATGCACTGAAATAGGACATAAGCTAAATTTTATTCTGAAAAATTAAATTGCTTCGGTATTTACATACAACCACTACAGACGCGGCCAAATCTTGTGATAAAATTACAATAAAGATAAAAACTACGACACTCACATAATATAAATAATACGAGTATATTTAAGGTAATAGAACTTATCAAAGTACTATTAATTTTCAAGCTATTACATTAAACTCCGAAAAAGAAATGAATATTATGAAAAAAAAAGGTTTTACAGTTGAAAATCGACCACAGGGCGGTCACTGCATTATTTCCTTCATTACCACATAAACTTTACCTGTACATGTAGTATTCTATCTAGGGTTGCCAACCGCAAAAATTGAGTATTGTACTCCATATTAGGCAAGCTTACTCTATAATCCACAACACTAATAGAGTACGCTAAAATACTCTTTTTTTTATTTATTAAAAATTCTTAATTTATATGAATAATTTAGAGTTGTAATTTTTGTAGAAATATAATTTTCAAAATAATGAAAACTTGTTGTATGTGATACTCTTTTTTGTACGTCCGTACTCTTTAATTATCTTCTTTGAAATTAGATATACTCTATTTTTTGTAATAGAAGTTGGCAACCCTAATTCTATCGTTTCGCTTATTGTATTAAAATATTAATAAAGAAACATAATGTAACTTCTTATTGTATCAGAACGCCAATCAAAAGAAATGGGAAATTGACCTTAGCGGCACAGCTTAACGTTTAGCTTCAAGCTGAATCCACTTTAAAGTTCAGGGGTTAACGAACGGTACAAATTAACTAGGACGTTAATTGTTTCATGTGGGCCTCTAAATAACAACCCCACGTTTGTATAAGCGTTTGTGTTCTTATTTATGTTATTTCATCCGATAAGGTTTTAACGAAGGAGGTTTTATTTAAAAAAGAAAAATGTTACAAGGGCATTTGTTCAAGTAATACGTTAGTGTGTAGGTATTCGAAGGATAGGTTACATAATTAAACAAGTCGATCGACCAAGCGTAGCGGCTGGGAGTCCAACACAGGATCTCGTTTAACCTATATATCTTAGTAATAAAATTGTAACAATGGAAATTTCACTCCGTGGTACAATAAATCAAGGCTTTTTTCTCTTTAATAAAAGAATAATAGGCACACAGTCAATTAAGTGGGCTATCTGTCAGTAATTGTTAACTTAAACACAAGCTGATATTAAATTTCTCAATAAATACGAACTCTTATACATATAAATTTTATTAAAGGTAGTTTTCTCAGATTTATTTTATAATTGAGCTTACAATTATTAGACTTTTTCGATACACGGTTCTTTGAATAAGTATAATTGCAAAAAGGGATACCTACAAAGAATTCTTCATTCTACTTGGGGAATCATTCAACCGTTACATTTCTGAATTACTAATAATAGGTTAATAATTCTGTTATCCCCAATGATTTATGTAATAATTTTCCAAATCGTAAAATTAGGTCAAAACGCATACCAAAGACGTCTCTAAAACCCTTCTAATTTCACTGAAATTACCACATATTACTTGCTTTTTAAGGGCAGTGTAAGCATTCCAAAAGACAATGTTAGCATTTACTGCTTAAAACAGTATACATTCATTAGAAACGTTTTTAAATACGAGCTCACTGGGTTTTGAGGTCAATTCGTTGAAGTTTAAGTATTGTCGAGCGGTGATTTAAAATACGTCAACTCCCAGCAAAAAGTTTTTTCGAAATTCTTTCTCGTTGTTCTTTAGGCCTGTTTTCGGGTATAATTTTTAATCAAATAATATGAATAATTCACAGCGTTTTTACCTATTAATTCGTTTAAATTTAAACAGTGATTGTCGTGTTTTAATAAAAAATTTAAACGTATATGATTTAGGTACTGTATATGGATATAATAATAAACACTGCGGTTTTACTCGTGGTTAACGTTTATAGTTACCTTTAGCCCTAGTACATCGTAACGTAGTGTTTTACAGCCATATAGCTCTAAAGATAAATGTACTAGCAAATTATTCTGCTTTATTACAAGCTTTGTTCCTCCCGCGTGGATGTTAATTAACGCTCAATTAATATTTTCTTCGTCGAGATCTAATTTATCTTCACACCAAATACATACATAATTTAACAGACTTTAGAGTTACTTTCGCATTTATATTATATTAGTAAGGATTATTAACATCTTTTTCCTACATAAATAACTAAGGAGATTGGCCATTTCTCAGCAGTGGGACAATCACAGGCTGCTACAGCTTACAGTCTGTACCCCCTTAACTACATAATGAAAGGCTAATTTTATTAATCGTAACGTATAAATATTTATCAATAATACCAAATCAACTACGCAATAATTTTATTTAGTTTAGAAAATAACGTTATCATTGTTTAATTATCACAATAGCTTTAGTATAAAGCACAAAAGATTTTGTATAAACAATGGCGCCAATTTAATGTGAGTTGATCACGCACTTAGCCAATTTTGCTACAGGGAACGTTCTTTCTTCTACCGCAGAATCTATTATGCCATTCAACATTCGTTTTAGTCGCATGTACCAAAATTTTATAGTTCCATGCGATAAATTTTGTTAAAAAGAAAAAGAAATATAAGCTTAATTTTTTTAAACAAACTCTTCTTTTATATTAGTAATTGGCTTCTTTAATTGTTTTATTTGAGTTTTACGCGTATTTTTTTCGTCTGTTAATCTATTTTGATTAAATTTAATTTTCTATTTAATTTGTTTTACCTTTAACCCGAACTGAAAAATTATACTGCTTAATGGCGAAGGCAAATCATTAATGCCATCATTGTGAAGAACACGATTTTTTTTTATTAATAGTACATACTAATAAAACAATTGAAATAATTTTGTAAATTGATAAGTATAAACAAATGTTTTTATTATGGCATTTTTTAGATTACGTAATTGTGAAGCAAAATTATGTTTATACCTAATACAAATTGAATTGTAAAGAACCGTACTTCTAAAACCAATATTTTTATATAAAAAAAATATTAAATCTTAGCATAAAGCTCTTATATACGAGTGTCATTACTTTTTTAGGCTAAGGGATATTATATAATCAAAGACTAAGGGATTTTTGTACATAATGAACCTGTGTATGATTTTTTTAGTTTAGAAATAATATAAGATGTTGTTTTGTATTTACATAAGTTCGAGCACAGCAGCTTTAAACGCGAAAAGTACGAGTTGGAATTCGTCCAAACCACTCAAATTTTCATATTAATCGATACTTTGATTTTTATACTTTTAATATTGCTCCTTACTGTTTCCGAATTAAAAAAAGTTTCTACATTTTCGTTAAATCACAATAGCAAATAATAATGATTTGTTGTTAAACTATATATATTTCTAACTTAATTACATTAACTACGCAAAATTAACGGCAACAAGATAGCTTGTTGGATTACAATTTAAACGACAAATAAGATTTGCGATACAAAAGTTGGAGTGAATTTAAACCTGTGAAAGTATTTATTATCATAATGTTAACATGTGAAGCGAACAATTTATTTACATTTGTATTTGTAGCGACAATTGTCATGGTAAAAATGCCAATACATGGAAGAGAATCCGCATAGCTAATATCACATTTCGATGTTCACAGATCCGCAAATATCTAAAAAAAAAGAATGAACTATACTAAAAAACGAAGTCAAAACTATGTCAAACCTTACGCTATTGTTAAATGGATGGCTTAAAAACTAAAAAAAAAAAGATTTAGTACTTATTACATTACATCGAGTAATAAAAGTATAATTTCAAATCGAACTTTTAAGTTGCAGTTCCGGTCCAACAAAATAATTATATAGACAACTTTAAATCTAAGAAACAAGGACCGTTTTAAATTGTTCGTAGAAAAAGTAGAGAAATAATTAATTGAATCTCAATCGTTAAGTAACAAGGAGAAAGAGTTAAATGAAGGCAAGGACGCTATAGGTCCTTGGAGAGTAGAAACTGTTATTTAAAATAAAATTATTAGTAAGATATTAGCTGACTAATACGGTAATACTAATAAGAACGAGCTTGAAAACTTATCCACATATCTTCTACAGAAATATGGATTTTATTTACACATCGCAGACATTCCTTATAAGGCTCCTCACACACACGTTCGATTCGGTTCGGCTCGGCTCAGTTCGGAACGCTCCAATTACATATAAAATGTTTGTCAAAATCACTTTTTTATTTCCTTTTACATTTCCATTATTCAAATATTTCTAAATTAGCGTGGAAAGTAATGAAAAAATAAAGTAATGACATTGGTATGTGCCGCTATTTGTCTTCGAACGTGTATCGGAATTAGACCATACATTAGTGTAGCGTGACTGAACGTCGCCACTCATTTCCATCCACACTGTTTCCACTTTCACAAGTCAAGGATCAAAACTAACAAGGTCGTTTGTACACTTGGATATTTCGCGAGGTCATATTGTAAGAAGGTTTTTTTATACATTACTGGGGGTTATGTTATGTATGTTTGCTACTCCTATGTAAAGTTTAAATTTTGATATTTTACACGAAACATAACTAATTTAGAGTAAACAGCTTTGATGAAACTTTACATAAGAATAGCTCACATATAACGGAATAGCTATTCTTATTCTGATATCAGATTATTGATTGTGTTGTATCAATTTTTTTTTAATATTTTAATTTTTACACGTATAAAGGAAAATACAAGAACTTAATAGAAAGGACTGTAGCTTTTTCAGATAGAATTCTAACAAACTCATAGTACCATTAATGCAAAATAGGAAAAATATTCATTTTCATATAGCTTGTGGTATTACATCGGGCGCCTAAATCCTTGTCTCGAGCAAAACACCGAATAATTTAAATATCTCATTCCAGCTTTATTAGATTTGTTCTTCAAAGTACGTGCTGAGCCTTACTATAAATTTTACAAGCGTGAGTCAAATTTCAGAGCTATATATATTTTTTTCTTTTGTTGCGTGATTCGACAGTCGAAATTTTATTGCCGTCTCCGAACTTAAATTGTAAAGAATTGAGATTATAATCGTACTCTAAGGGAGCAACGGGTTAATGTTTTTATTTGTGTATTGTATGATAGAATGAGACTAACGAAATCATAAGTTTATTTATGTGAGTGTTGATTTCTTTTTATATTCTTTCAGTTTATTGTTACGACGAAAAATGAAATAAAAATATTTTTTTTCTTAATAAAACAAAAATAAATGCCTGATCATGAAACAAAACTTTTATTTAAAAAAAACAAAGTCTCGCCACGTATTTCTTCTACTGTAAAGAGTTGTGAGATCCAGTAATACCTTGGGATAATAGCTTCACACCCATACTGATTATTTGTAACTTAAAAGTGTAAAATAATAACTTACACAGTACACATTTGAAGTCAGTTATTTTTTTGAGAAATAACTTGTTATGTAGACACATTAAAGCAGACTGAATAATTATGTTTTCGCAAATAATACAATGCAACTGTATTAATGTATTTTTGTTTTTTTATTAATTAAAATGTTTAAAAATACTGACTCGAGTTTGATGAATTTTATATATCAATTAAAGATGTATTGTATAAAATATACAAGTACAAATTATTAATACATTATCTTTAAAATCAATACACAAAACAATATACTGACGTATCACGTTAGGGGTTGTTCAAGTATTACGTAACGCTTGGGGGGAGGGGGTATCTTGAAAAACGTTATGATGCGTTACAGGGTAGGTGGCTGGGGGTATTACAACAATGCGTTACGAAACAATATATCTCGAAAATTATTTTAACGACCATTTTCACTAAAATTTTTTGGTAAAATGTTACGTAACAACTAGGGAGAGGGGTATAGAAAAACGTTACGATGCGTTATATGTAGGGGAGGGGGGGGGGGGTCTAAAAACTTCGCACTTTTTGTTACGTAATACTTTAACAACCCCTAAGTAAGTAGGAACATGTAGAAAAATATGTGGTCGAGTGAAACATGAATTAAAAGGTTTTGTCCATGTCTTAGTCTAATTTAAAAATCATAACCATTTCAACTTTTATTTAAATTTTCATTTAAACTTTTCAGATTGGTTTAGCTGTTTTGCTCTGAAAAAGCAGTAATCATCTTATCATACAAACTTTCGTCGTAAGATATCGTAAGATAAAATGTGCAAGGAATTTATCGCTAAAAATATCATCTATCAAATATTTTTATCAAGCAATTCTTGTTCATTAATTTATACCGTTGATCTTGAAAACGGATCTAATGATTTCGCTGTTTCTCATGTACTAACTAGAAATGATATTTAAGAGATAAAATCAATGCAAATATAATATTATTGAAAAAATAAAAGCTACGAATTTTCCTGTCAGATATTTACATAAATCGATAATATTCGGAGGAATCGTTCTAATTTCACTTGTCAGATATTTTGGATGGCTGAATATATTTTTTAGGGATCCTTTCAAACGATGTCAATTGGTGTGTTATTGTCTGTTTAACTTTGAAGGCCCAGTAATCCCAATTCCTAAAAAGCGGTAATTTTCCACAAATTATAGTTCTAAATTTGCGAATCCGGGTATCAAAGGTGTACATCTATTGTTTATTTCTCTAAGATAAAGAGCGATAGAGTAAAAACTGTGTGACACCAATAGGGAGATAGTACATGGTAGAGACATCACGGAACCTTCAGTACGCGAGTTCGCACTTTGTCGGCTTCATTATTTACATAATTTATGACGTGCCGTTTCTGATAATGGGAATGCTGTATTTTTTATTACTGTGGTAAAAACGCTTAGTATTTTTATTTTTTTTTCCTCCAATTAAGAAGCTATAAATCTATGTCTCATAATGAATAATATATTTATGCAAATATATTTCGATTATTATCAGTATATTTGAGTATTCAATTAATTATGTACTCTTCGTTCAGTTTTGCTTTAGGGAATGCATTTATTTAGCTCGCCTGAGGGAATTCGGGAAGTTACAGACATAATTACAGACGACCCATTAGTGCTTACCACTCGCGTGTTAGAGTACAACGAACATCTTCTATGTGGCAAATTACGTAGTTTTCTTCCAATTGAACTCGTAAGGAAGAAAGAAAATGCGCGCAGTGCTTTCTTGTACCTCCGGATAATCCTTCAATCGGGACTGCATCCGCCTCCCTCTTGTTCTACAGTTTCGTTTAGTGACGTTCTCTAAAGGAGCCCAGTTTCCCTCGCTACCGAGCATCCATGAGATGAGTGCTTGATTGCAAGCTCGTTCTTCAGGGTGTAACGTAATTATGGTCCCACCAAACCTTACTCAATGGTGCTTAGAAGATTTTGCCGTTTCATACATAAAAATACTTATTGATGCACTCATGGCCAGTTGAGGCAAAATCGTTTCAACCACAGCCAGGTTCGAACGATCTTGCCCAAACAGTCCTCGATCAGGACTCTTTGAATAAGGTCCTCCAAATTTGGTCCGTATTTGGACGTCCTTCATGCCAACTTCGCCTGGAACCCAATCCACTTTATAAGCACCTCCACCTTCAACTTCCAGGATGGATTACAAGAAAGAACTATTACCGCTGTCCACGATACTGTACGGTACAGTTTTTATTACGCAAAGGAAATTACTTGAAGATGAAGCGCATTTACCTAGAATATGCCAGTCGACACTAAAAACTGACTTCGGAAGTCTGTTTATTACTAACTACAATCCTGAAAAATGCTAGGAAGATGATGAACTATCAATGTAACTATTCAAATTTAATTATTCAAATCGCCTCGGTACATTCCGGTACAACACCATTTTTATAATGTCCGGATTATAATATGTAACATTATACATATATAAAGAATAGTGTTTTTAAATATTTTTTTTTGTTTAAAATAATTCTACATTCGAAATGTAAAAAAGATTCATCCGTTTCGTTTATTTACATTGGAATACATTTCCGTCTGATTACGGAAAAAAGGTTGAGAAAATTTATGTACATACGAATACGTTCTACTTTGGAGATGTGTTGTAAAATTGTAGGACAATAAAAAATAAAATATTAAATGCTAACGTGTTTTCAAATATATGTATTGTTGAATATCGAAAATTGGCTTTTCATGGAATTTCTTCTATATCTATAAAAAAATAAATAATACTTATTATAAATCGTATGGAGTATTAATCGTACGTAAATAAATCACATTAGTTAATTTTAATCAATGTCTAATTTAATAACAGTATTGATTTGACTTGCTCTACAAATGAATGGTAACACTACAAAAAGTAAGTTAGCTGGTGTCAGTGATAAACTATTGCTAACATAAGTAACTGACTGCTGACGTGTTATTAATGCTCAAATAAAATTTTATCTTACGAAATCTTTACCTTCCGGAATACTTTTGACATGAGAGGATATACAATGTACATATAATACATATTATATCCAATCTTCTGTCACATACAGATATTCAAACGGTGTTTTCCTTTTCCGACGTGCGCGATATGAATCATAAGCACGGAATAAGTGAAAAATACAGCTGTCTCCCGAATTTGAATTAGCGACCCAGTTAATCCACGATTTTTATCCCTCAAGCCACACAGCCTCATTTCTTATTCCGTTGAAATATATTTCCTTATACCATTACGTTTACATATTGAAACTACTAACAAGCCAATTGTAACAAAGTTCCAAGAATCTCGAGTTCCTAAGTTCTTTGTGTGCCTTAAAACATTTTTCAATAGATTTGCAAGTTTAACAACTCCCGAGCTTCACTGGTTGTTATGAAATATATATGACGCGGTGACCTCGTATCGACACACGGCCTTGTTTCTATTTCCAGTCGGCTAAAGGGTATATAGCTTAAAATACCTGTACTAAATGCAAAAGGGATGTGACTACATACATACAAATATCCACATATAAGAACTTGGGTTTGAGGAACACAGGATTTAAAATACATTACTGTACTAATATACTACCTGTACTAATTAAATTATTAGGTTGTGAAAAAGTTTTTGGGATTAAAATGCAAGCAGTGGCGGATTTAAGTTTGGTGCCGCTAAGGCCTAATTCATGGGCGGCCCCTAGCTTCAAAAAGAGGTCGACACCCTCCGTTTCCTACCTCATATCCTCATACTAATTCATATAAAAATCTCTTCATTTCTAATTTTGCCTAAAGTATTCATTCTCTTAAGTATAAATCTTATATATATAAAAGAAAGTCGTGTTAGTTACACCACTTATAACTCAAGAACGGCTGAACCGATTTAGCTGAAAATTGGCTGGGAGGTAGTTTAGAGCCAGGAAAAGGACATAGGACAAAAAAAGGACAAAAAAGTCTGCTTTTTTATTGCCATTAAGGCGGAACAAAGTTCGCCGGGTCAGCTAGTATTAATATAACAACTTGTGTATGGCTTTGCTCACGTATATTTTGCATACAAATTATTAAGGATATAATTTCAAGAAATCCTTCAAAAGTGAGTCTCTCCACCGCAGAAGAAATATACTCAAATTTTAAAATGTGACTCAATCCTGGTAAATGCCTATAACATACATACATACATACATATTTTTTAAGCGCATAGATATGTTTTGTATGAAATCTGACCAAAACTAAGTTGTAGTCATACATTTTGTGTGTGATGTTTGTGTGCGTACCTAACTTTGGTTATTTTGGTGTGTGAAGTGCTTATAAAGCATGATTTAAGCTAAAGTAACTCTTTGCTTTTGCATCATCTGCGATATAAGTTTTTGCTCCGGCGACAGTGACTCCCCTCGAAATCTTCTATAACTGTAAAAATAAATATTATACAGAAAATGGAATAAGTAGAATCACAGATTAAAAAAGTTATAAAGAATATTTACAATTAAAAAAGTAACAACAGTTTTTATTTAACATTTTAAGTGCACCATAAATACCTCGGCGTTTATTGGTAACTTATTAATCGCACTATAAAAATAAAAACTTGTATCACTTTTTTATTATTTTTTTTTTGTAAATGAAATAAAAAATAATAACGTTACATACCAACTTTATCTCTATAGTTTTTAGACTAATTTTGGAGTATGTGAATCTGACTTAGGATTTAAATCACTTTAATTCTCAAAGAATTATAATTGTTTAACTTATTAGGCAGAAATTTAAAACATAAATATAAAGATTATTAACTTACATAGTGTCATAGAATAGCCTCTGTTCGCTCGATAGTGAGGGTTTAGTCTCCTGTAACGCGCTCTCTATGTCTTCATTGCAAACCGTCACCGAATCCAGATTTCTATCTTCAGTGTTTACCTAAATTAAAAACAAAAATACTTGTTAAAATAAAATAAAAAAATACTTATAAATTAAACAAGAATACTTTTATCAAAGAAGTATTTTAACGTGTTCATGTTTTTTTTTCATAGACAAAACTATGGAAATGGAATAAGTAAGATCGATAAAATGACGACTGAACATGCACCCTAAAATATTCGCTTCAAAGCATACATAGTTTTAAAATGAAAATAACACAACCATTTTTTAAACTAAATTTAAAAAGAAAAAAAACTAAAATTAAAAAAATAATAACTAAGACTCCTTACAAATTATTTAAGAGATGTATCTTATCTAGCTATTTTTCACATAACAATATATTTTTTCATACCAATTGTCTTTCCAACCGTCCCAATTGTGCGGTGACGAGCAAAGACTTGAGATCAGCCGGCGAGTAGCCTTCGGTCCTCTGAGCCAAGGTTTGAAGATCCACTTCATCATCAATCGACACATTTGATGATAATGTCTTGAGGATTTCTAGGCGATCGTCCTGTTAAAGAGGGTACTAATTTAACAATGCGTAATTATGTATATTCCAATATATTTTATCCAAATTACCTATTATTTATTTTTGTCCATTCAATGTGACGTCCTGCAGCCAAAACTGATTAAACAATTTTGAAATGTAAATCTTATTCATTCTTTGAAGAAAATTCAGTTCCTAACTATAAAAAAATGTCATTCTATCGAGTCAAATGGTTACAAGTACTGGTCCACAATAACCGCCATACAGATGAGGTAGTAACTGTGTGATAGATACAACCTTATCGGTCGTAGTAGGTGGTGGGCATCTGGCTCCGGCTTTTGTGAGTGCGATGCCTTTGCAGGTAATTCCGACTATAACCGGAATACTTAATTCGTTGTATACAATATTCCTATTACCCCCAAAGTACACATGTCGCGTGTGGTATGTTTGCGTGTAATCGGACACATCCGTACCAGTTATGACCAGAATTCTTCGACTAATTACGATTTGTTACAGTGTTCCTGGATAAGACCTGGCCCGGCACACGTGTACTGCGGGATTGTAAAATAAAGTCACTGCTCGCAGCAGCGCCGCGTCCACGAGGTCCGGGAATAGTATACAGAGTGTCGCTATGTTATCTAGTCCAATAGTCCACAAAAGACGTGTCACTGCAGATCGAAGCAGTGCAGTATTTGGGTTGGTGCCTGTTATAACCACAACTACTGCTCACCTGGTACGGCATCCCATTTGCAGTAATGACAGTATACCTGCATTGGTTCCAGTTATGACC
>DVXP01002908.1:0-12016 GCA_018235645.1 Junonia grisea | reverse complement strand
TGGACGTTTAGTGCCGAACGTTCGGCCTAGTGATTCAATTGGATAGCGGATTCAACAAGATGACTGCGACATATATAATTATGTCATATGTAGATCAAATCGGTATTTTATATGCATCAATTTTGTTATGTAATTATATAGCTAAAATATCAGAAGGATAATGATGTAAAAGTTTGGACAACTTTGTTCAATAATTGGTGCACAAGATTTTTTCTGATTATTTGAACCTTATTTAAAACAGAAAAGGAACTTTGAAATCAACAAACACTTATATATTGGACTTAACTAACATTTACTATAAATAAATTTCTTAAGATAACAATCTAAAAACGTTTTTCTACATATCCCATGACAGATGCTCGACTGAATAAAATTATTTGTAGGTACTGTAATATCGTTTGAGTCGCGCATCGCTAATTCAAGAGGCAGAGACAAAGGTGTGCTAATGAGAGCAGCGCGTGGCAGACTAGAATACTAATAAGCAGTTAAAAATCGCAAGAAGCAATATTATGTATATGCGAACCGCAGGCGTTGGAGACACCACTTCGTTAGCTGGTATTGTTCAACACGAGACAGGTACACGGTGCTACAAGTTCGCGTCTGTTTGGATGAAATTTATAACTGTTAATTAATATATGCTTTTATAAAGTTTAATTGTTTCATACAATGTATTTAATTTTTTAAATAAGCTGGTTGCATTTTAATTATGTTTTCGGAGAGCATTTTTGCTTTTTTGCAAGATAGTCTTTCACCGCGACTACGCTCTTGTCAAAACGTCATTTTTTCGCATTAAAAATGCTACTTATTCTGGGCTTTTAATTTTACATTTGCAAAATTGAATGGATCGGTTCAGTAGTTACAGTAAAGATTAATCTTTTAACAACTAGGCACGAAGAAAGATTTTATGCTTAAAACAATTTATTAATCAAATAAAAACAACACTTAAGCATCAAAATCAACACTGTCACTCTTTCGCATGTTACAATAAGTACATCACAATGTAACGATTTACAAAAGTGAAAAAAGTTAATTACAAAAAATAATTTCACAAGGGTCTAAAAAGCAATTTAGCGGGGTTGAAATCTCATAAGTTAGTAGTGAGCTGATGAAGCCCTGCCAAAATTGCTAATGACCGCGAAAACGGCGTGCGGTCGCGCACGCTATCGAGCCAAAAACCAATTTGCAACACTAACAACAACATTGTTATATTGCCCGCTTATTGACTTACTGATGTATTTTAATATCTGCTTAATTGCTATTATAATAATTTTTGTACAAATTGTACAATGCATATGTAATAATCGTATAGAGAGCAGAGTTGGAGTTTGAGTTCGGAATGTGTTAGTAATATTACATACAATATTAAAATCATATTTTTAAGTGTTCAAAACATTAAAAAGTATAATATTTTTAATGCGTTATCCAACCAAGTCGAAAAATATCTTTTTTAATATTTGTCTATTGAATATGAGTTTAGGCTCAAAACCTGCCGTGGAAACCGCGAAGTAATTACAACTCATACACATATGTACATACATAGCTAAATGTATCAGTAATCCGCTTAATAAAACCCGCTGAATAATATAAGTATGTACCTACTTGAAAATTGTAAAACCAAGTAAATAGTTATTGTGAAATAAAAACATCAAAGATTACTTTATACCAATATACATTGGTGGTACATTGCCTTACCCACTTGCAGGGTTTCTTGTTTTGTTGATTATTTATTATTTTATTTATAATTTGTTCACATTCTTTATATTTTCAATCTAAAAGTTATGTTCTCAAACATAGTACCTTGCGGTTAATTAATTGATTATATCGATTGATATTTGTGCCAATTACTTAAGGCGTACACAGTTACCACTAAGTTTGATAATAAAGGGACCGACCCTCAGGTGTTTCGCGTGATGATGGAATAAACAATATGAATGAACACTTGTATGTCATGTTTTATACTTGCACTAATAGTTACTTAGCTTAGAAAAATTATAATTGAAAAACTATTATAATGTTTCAAAGCTATTTACTTTTATACTTTTTACATGTGCACGTAATCATGTAAAAGTCAATAAATTGTCAATAAAAAATCAATAAAAGTTAATATATTAATGAAGAATTTTTTTATTTGAAAATTTGTTATCACAAAAGTTACCGTAAAGTAGATACCGTTTTTGTGTATGCTTAATAAAATAAGTTTTCAACAAAACGTTTAATATAAAAAAAAAATTGAAAAAGTCGTTATTTTATATTTATTAAAAAGGGAGAGGAAATGGATTCTTCAATTCAGAATCAACACTTACTTCGATCGAGTCCAAGCGGAGTCAAGCTTCGATTAACACCCAAACTGGCGAAAATTTTCCAATCAGCCTCTGTAAATTGGAAAAGTTTTATATGCGTTCAAACGTCCAGGTACCTTTCTATCGTCGGTTGTGAACTTTTTGTACGACCTTTTCTAAAAAATTAAATTAGAGTAATAAAATTAACCATTCGGTTTAATTAATTAATTCCGTTGACGTTATAGGAAATCTTTACTGTTGCTCTCTCTTTTACACTGTTAATCAAAGTATAGAAACTCGTTGATGTGCAAAGTACCTATAGAAAATATGCATTTAAATTGGGAATAAAAATATTTAACTAAAACTATTTTTATGACTTTGAAGAAACAAAACTATATAATGTAGGTACGTATGTAAATCTAAATAAAGCAAGTGTCTTTCGTTTTATGGTGGAATATGCTGTAGATTTAAAATGAAATCTAAATATTTACCTGAATAATGAAAAACATTGCATGTATTCCCAAAATCCACTAGATATTGAATTAAGGCAGGCGTCACTAAAATAAAATTAACGAGGGGGCTCCCCGGCGGAAGACGATGCAGGAAGCGGACGCGCCGTCAGGAACTTATCTATATCTACCGCCAAATCTTAATAAACTCGGCGAAATTAGGATGCTACTCCTTATGTTTATGAGAAAATAAATAACAACTTCGTTTGTAAATTTAGGTCACTGTAAATTAAGTCAACTGACTGATTGTGATTAAGAAATTCATAGATTTACACATGTATACTTCCTATCGACCATACGAAATAATTGTTGAAACTGTAGCGAAATTCTGTATTTCTAAATATGTTTATAAAGCTGTAGACCGATGTGCGACTTGGAAGTGAAAGATAAATTTTGCGGCGGTCTTCAAAAGCTTATGGGATTAGAATAGGGTCGAAGTCTTAGGTAAGGTTAGTTACACTGTATTACTGCTCCTAGTACAGGACGATTTATCATTATACATAACTTTTCTAGAAATCTATTTCAGAATTTCTTGTAAATATTAATAAGTGGAAACAGTTGAAAGCAATAAATTAAAACGCTCTAAAGATTATTAATAAATTTAATTAAACAGTTAAATCTCGATTCGCAAGCGAAAGCAATAAAATACCTTTGCATATTAAAAGGGAAAAGTTGTAAACACGAACTGCGTATGTTACACCGTGGAGCGTAAACTCATAGCCGTTTAAAAACAATATCCGTGTGCAACCACTCGGTAACTCGACGGTTTTTACTGATGATTGTCGAAATTAATCGTTTCGCTTGGCAGCCGTGATGAATGACGCAAGAACAAATTCAAGTAGCGTACAAATTGCGAGCATAAATTATGCTTTAATAATTTCGCGTACGGCCTGCTCTCTCAATCACCGGAGTATGGCGGCCAGGTGTCGCCAACATAAATCCAGACTTGTTAAAAATTACACCACCTTGTCACCTTTTTTAGAAGTGACTTTCGTTTCAACATGTTGCGAGGAAGATTACTGAATGGGTCAATTTTGTGATTTGTTTTGTTATTTATTACCATTTACTGTAAGATTTACAGCTTTGCACATCTATAGAAGTTTAAACTTAGAAGCGGGAAATATATTTCTTATATCGGATATTAAATATAAAGTTACAATATTTATTGTGGATGTAGTTCTAAAATCAACATCGCACGATGTGCTTGTTTTGATTTCAGATGATGTAGCTTTTCTTAACTTAAATTTTCGCCCAGACAGCTTCTATCTATAAATAGATAATTAAAATTGACAAATCTATGTTCTTGATCGAAAATAAAGAAAAATTTTAATTTAGTGGAAAAAGCAACGAACCGTTTCTTTTTTTATAGCTGGCCAATTGAAACGTTTCCAGCTCTCTGAATAATTCATCTTTCGTTTGAACAAAGACGAAGTGGGCCGCGCGGCGATTCTTTGATCTTTTGTAATTGGAATCGATGCTCATATTAAAAAGAGAAAATTCTTTAGAACGACCGATGAAATGCATCGAAGCCATTTTCTTCGAGACGATTAAAGGCGGCACTGATTTCGCGCCTCTGTGCGTATAGGCGTTTTGTTTCGACGCCCTTCGACGGATTCTTTACAGTTAGAAACGTTTGATATTTTTCATTCGTTTCAAAATGACTTTACAATTAAATGACGCGTTCAAGCTTTGTTAAAAATGTCAATTGAATGAGAAATATATTTTTATTTAACGATACGTATATTTTTTATGAATTCAAAACAAAGGATGATGGAATATTAATAGAGTTATTGCTTAAATACGTATAATGTTATTAATGTTGTATGTATAATTTTACAATGTATGTAAACACTTAAAACCCACTTAGTTTTCAGCATAAGATGCGTCATTAAAAGCGGAATACGTGTAATTTAATTTCTTCTTTCGTATCACTTATATATGTAAGAAAATTATTTTTGTGTCTGAATTACTTTGGGAACTCTATCAATAAAGCCACAAACTTGCGCAATAACAGCAAAAGATTACATAATGGAGGGATATTGTTATCAGACTTGCCTCGACTTGTTTCATTGATAATAACAAGTATTATGAGTATCTGTGATATTGCTAAAATTACAAAAGTTTTCTAATTCCCCTTATTTAATGTTATATAAATAATTTCAACTGTTATTTGTGTAACAATATCAGTATTACATCACTTATTCATGAAATTAAAAACAAATAAAATACGTTGATTAAGGGGAAAGGTTAAGGTATTTAATTTAAGGGCATGAGTAATACACAACAGTAAAGTACAAGTACAAGTAAGTGTACTTACGTTATGTAGTAGACATATGTCAGACATAGACATAAATAATTTATTGCCATCATTCAAGCTATACCATGAGTACTTAAACACTTCTGTCAAAAGAAAAATAATGTGCTTATAAATAATAATAATTTTTCAAATCCGACTAGCATTTGATCAATTTACAATAGATTCAACTGTCTACAGTCTTCAGACAGGCAGACGAAAGAGTGGATGAACGTGCTGAACTTGAACGTGCATAATTATATCGTCACTGGAAAGCCAATAATGTAATTTTATGTTTTTATTTTAACAATTGCGTTATCAATTAGTTAGCTTATCTTATCTTTTAAAAAATAATATCGTAAATACTAAGTAGTACATATGAAAGTAAGTATTTATGTAGGTCTTTTGTTTATTATTAAAGGTAATAACCAATTAGTGTACTTAAACCATAATTACTCAAGATTTACACACGTAAAGGGTAGTTAAAACACACTAAAATGGAAAAAAATCACACTCTCAAGTCCGGAGAATATAAATTCAACTCATCAACTTTATGAGGCTAGTCGAGGAAGTTTAAAATTTAATCCCCGGTGCGGGTAAGAGACCAGAAAAGTTAACCGCCCAAAACTTTGTGTATTTCTGCCATGTGTTTGAGGCAATGTGTTTTACCTCATATGGAATATTAAGAACGTACCTAGTTCATTTTATTATTTGGTTTCCTGTACATTTTGTAAAGCGTATAAGCTTCGTCTTTTACTTTTGATATCTATGTATGTACATTGTATATCTAATTCCACTTTATTATTTGATATAAACTTATAATAGTCCATTTAATCATGAGGAAATTTTACCTTCTCACCGTCAAGCAGATTTTAGGATTAATTCATAACTATTAAAAAATAAAATTATATGAGACATGTATTTTTATCCCTACATAGATATCAACTCTTCTTAAGTTACAACACATCTCTCATCTAACCCAATAAAAATATATTTATACCAGCACTTCACGAATATGTTTATCACAATTCTATCGAGTTTCCCATTCCTCCCACGTATTTATCGTTCCTACTTTGTATAACAAGCGTAAACGTCTGTATAAAAGGGGGAAGTCGACTTAGAAATATCTCAAGCAGCTAGTGTGAATTGTCACGGAAAGTTGGAAGCTGTCCGGAGCGACTAAAGGATTTTCGCGACGTTCGACAATGTCACCTCCGACTTTGTACTGATACCTTGACACGAGAATAAACTTCGTTCGGAAGATTTAGAATTCTTGTATCTATTTCTATTTCTATTTATATTTTAGATTTATTAATTTATTTCCAGTATCTTACAGAAGAAGAAGACAATTTGTATGAATATTCTTTTGAAATCTGAAATCAGATAATATTATTTGTTTTCATGTGAAAAATTATAAGTGTTATTGATTTAGCACGAATAATTACGGCTAATATTTTTATACAAAAAATTACAGAGACATAAAAAATGAATAAAATACAACCTTAAGAATTTAGTTTGATCGCATTTATTTTTTTTGTTCTAAAAAAAGGTCTAAATATTTGAATTAATTCTCTTTCATAAGTAGTCTACAAATTTTATCGCATTTCTTAGAAATGTCCACTTAAAATAATATAAAAGTTAATACCTAAATACATTTCATAAAATACCTTGCCTCTTATGATAATTCTGCAGACTAAATTACCCTCGGGGACGACAACCCCACTTTTATACACAGTCAAATTTTCTTTTTGTTACAAGTAGTTAAATTGAGACAAAAGGTACTTTAGTCGTCGAAAAATTCTTCATTATTATATTATGCAGGTTTATTAAAGTTAAAATGTTTTTATCATCGAGTTAAAATTATTAAAAATTAGAAAGTATTCATGTAAAACAAAAGTGTTTTTTGAAATTTTATTTCACAACGTATATGGTAGGGTATAAAGTAAATTATAGCTGGCTCTTAATATTTTCTCCTATAATATTTGATTAATAGCAATTACGTGAATTGTCTAGTTGCAATGTTATAACGCAAGTAGGTAAATTAGTTTGAGATACTTCGTAATATAACTTGAAACTGAATATAGATCGCTGCTCGATGCGGGCTTATTGACGTAAACAAACTATTTGTGTAAATGTACTCAATATACACTTATATAATATTTGATATAAAGAAAGTTGATTAAAACAAAAAACTGTTAGAAGACAAAATATAATTACCATATTATATTATATATTATACATAGATAAGTACCTATTAGTGAAGTTTTTTTTATTATTATTTCACGCACTGACAGCTTGATAACTGATATATTTTGACAAAAAGGTATTATATAAATTATTAATTATTTATTTGTGTGAATGTTTCAGTGTGTGCAACTTTTTTATTAATTTGAGGTAGTTACATTAATTTGTTAGATAAACTGTAACTGTCGCAAAGGACATATTCGTATTCTCTCCGTTTCCATAATTTCCATGCTTGATGAAGTTGATTAAATTCATATTTATTAAAAAAAGGTTTAATCCATATTAATTAATTTGAAATGAAGTCAGAACATTGAATTGTTTCGAACATATAAACATTGTTGCTTTGGTAATATCCGAGTCAATACGTTTTTAGCAATACTTACAGAGTTCTCTATCCGTTAATAGCGAAGACACTATCACCAGGTATTGAACAGAAGATTTCATTACGCGTAGTGGCCGGTATCGTCTTTATAGTGTCATAAACGAGGAAATAACATTAAAGGGGAGCATAAAAAAGACGACCTATGGCATTGCATTCCCGTCTTAACGTTCATACAACGTTGAACTTTCATTTTAGCATGCTATTATAGGAATGCCTCCTTTTTAAAAGAATTATAGAGAAATTAAAATTTCAACATGACGGGAGACTGGGTTTCTATAAAAACGTACGTTGAATGCTTACAGGAATGTTTTTATTACTTATCTATTAAATGTAAACATGAATATTTTTGCCTTCTTATTAAAACGTTTACATAATTATGAAATGTTTTGCTTGTTTTCGAGCCGAGTAAAAAAAAACAATATTTTATAAACACAAATAACAGTAATAATATAAAAATATGTTTTTTAATTAAACTCGTTATTTGTTACATTAAAAATCGTAATGAAATGGAGCAATAAAATGTCCAATTATACATCAATCAATAAGTAACCAGTCAATAGCTATCTTGTTACGAAATCAAACATGGCGTACCTGTATTAAAATTAACATCGCTTAATTGATGTAAACAAAGGGAGGTAATGGAAGGAAGGTATCACTCCATTTAATTGACCATATGTGCTGAGGTTGCTATGTTAATTGAAGTTAATAGCGCTGCTGGCCCATTCTCTATGCAAGCATAAACTGTTTATAAACACAAAATAATCAAATTATTTCGCGGCACGGCGACCACTTTCAATCTAAAATAACAATTTTGAAACGTAACATTTCAGCTGGGTTCAGTGTTTTGACATTGTGATATTAAAGGCTAGCTATTATCCTATGCTCTACCTGTGTTTTTGTTCACTGCCAATTATATCGCAGTTCAGTGGCGCATTTAGGATTTCTGTTTAAAAGGCAGGCTTGACCAGAAGTGCATACAGGATGTTTGGTGTACAATTTTTCATATTTGAGATTTCTTCATTAGGATCCGCTAGTACGTTATAAGTCAATTGTAATGCGATATTTTTATCGAAGTTCGATATTAGTACTCATTAGTAACTACATATTTTAAAATTTAAAATATTTTCTTTTCACTTTGTCCGGGATACCGGAATACCGGGATATCCCGGAATGTCCGCAACCGGGATGTTTTATGCACGTTCGTTATTTCACACATATAACCATTTTTGATATAGTAATTTATCGCGAAAAAAAATGTATTCTTAGCTAAAATAAATAACAAACGACATCCACGCAGGTATTGTCATGCAAAAGCTAGTGTAACCATATATTATGTATAATTGTGTAGGCATATAATAATTATACTAAGCATATATTTAATAAATGTTTCTTTCAAATCTACAATAAAAGTTAATAAAAGATACACAACTATATCTAGATATTTTTTAACGCCGGTAATCTTGTAACAGGTGGTAACTGGAGCATTTTGTGGAAGTTTGCTTGTTTGCTAGTTTGAATCAACTCGCTCATCACATTACGTTGAGTAAACATCGGCATCAGTAAGTTCGTTTGTAGCTGATACGTTACTCAGCGGAACAAAGTGGCTCGTTGGCACTAAGACCAATAGTCGGACAAGGCATTAGTTAAATGGGTACGCTAAGTCCTACAGTTCTGTCTAAGTTACTCCACAATCCGGCCAGTAACTTAGATCACTGCTGTTTTGCAATCCTATAGCAAACAATGTCTACTGCGAAATGAAACGTCACTGTTTCAATGGATGCCGTTGTTCTGACGGTGCTGTTTCACGAATAGAATCGTTGCTACGTTTAGTTCAATTAACTGATACTTATTGAATGGAAGTCTAAGATATTTGATGTTGGTTACAACTATATTTTGAATGATTCTAATTTTTATTTTTTTTTATAATGATGTAGTTTCATGAATGTGTATTAAATTTATGTTTCGATCGATTTTTTATATTGCTGTTAAGTATACTTTTTTGTAGGAACATATCTACGTGGAGTAAGTGGAATAAAATCATTTTTTTTTTTAAATCAAAGGCGATAAAAAATAGAAAACATTATATTCTACAAACTAATCTTTTAGGAGTTAAACTTTTAAGTATAGTACCTATACATTACTAGAATCACGCTCAGTATGATACCAAAAGTGGCATTTTCAAGGAGACGCTATAGAAATAGAAGCAGTAAATGCAATATTCAAAACAGTTCTGCGATGGGTCACCCGGGACGGACCAGACAAACGTATACACTGCTGATTGCGCTGAGAATACTCTTTCTTGCATGAGCTCGCTGTCTGCGCAACAAAAATAACAATTTTTTAAGGTTAGAGCAGTGAGAAAATGTTATGTTAGAATTATGAAAATATGTTGTTCAAGATAGGGAGTGGTTCTTGGGTAATGGAAAATAATGTTGTTATTTATTTTTTTTAATTCATAAAATAACGACCAAACTTTGATTTAATTTGCATCCGACAAAAATAATATAATTGTCTTAAATCTCCTTGATGTTGTTTGAGTCTTTAGTTCCAAGATATTTATATAATATTTTATAATAGAATTTTATCACTAAATTTAAATATTATTGGATAATCTCATAGCATTTGACTCAAAGATTTGCCTCAGGGGGTAATACATGCATGAAATTCTATTTTACAGTCGTATACTTCCTTTGCGAGCATCCTTTGAAACGACTTTCTCTGAACAAAGACGAATATCTTGCTTTATCTTTAAAGATGTTATGGAACAATACGATTTTTATTTCAAGTTATATAAAATAAACCGAAGACACATAACCAAAGGGAACGATTTAATGAACTAAGATTTTGAATGCGTTGTAACTAAAATAATCCTGACATTTGAATTGAAAAGTATGAAAAATTAACGTTATATTTAATATAATGTGATTTGATTATTTATTATACTGGGATGAATAAAAGTTTAAAATGTCATTGATATTTAAATAAATATCAGAATAAAAGACAAAGCTTAAGAGAGTTCTTAACAAACAACAATGCTTATGAAATCGGAATTATCAAGCATTTATTCAGTTGAACAAAAGGTTTTGCTCCGACAGAACTACTAGAAAATTGTTGAAAGCAACAAAAATATGAAAACTGAGAAAACATTAGCAAAACCGCTTTTTTCTCGTACAAAATAATATTATGAAGTAACCAAGCATATATATTCAGGCATAAAGTTGCTTTGACCTTTTTTAAATTTTTTTTTGACAAGATTAAAATATTAACAGTTGGACTAAGATCAAGTGTATATACTAAACCGAATTGGGATTGTTTTCATGATTAAGGCCCCACGCAGACGTTCGGTTTCGGTTCGGTTTCGATATGTTCAACTGAGTTACCAGCTACCTAGTTTTCAGCTATTTTCCCTTACGGAAACATTAAGGACATATGCGAAAATTTTGTATGTATTTGGAGTGTTTGGTTTTCAGAATTTGAAATTTGATTAGGAAACTGAATCTGAAAAACAAACGTTTGCGTGGAGCTTAACTTGAAAAATATTATTTTTTAAAGGGTTTACCAACAGTAAGACGACTATTATTTCTTTTTTTGGTCTATTTTACATAATAATCTTAACGCTATAATCAGCTAAAGCGCTTATAGGACCAGTATTTATAGGACTAAACCTTATAATACTATACAACATAAAATATAATATGAAAACAATTTTCCTTCCGCACATAATAATTTTCGCACCAAAATATTTACTCAAGTAACCTACAAAAGAAAATCGTTTTTCTTACCCATCGAGTCATATATTATGGCTCGTCGTCGTGAATCACTACCTCGTAAGCATCTAATTTAAGGCTCCTAAAAGAAGAGCGCGGACAATGAAATGTAATTAAAAGTAATAAATCTCTCAGCGGCAACAAAACGCTTCAATGGGCGTCGCATGTCTGCGGCCGGCGCAGCGTGGGAAACGCGCCTGCAAGGTTACTATGACCGTTGCTTAATTGAATTTTAATTACCTGAAAAAAATCATTTTCAATCCTTAATCTAATCTACATGTTTAAATTAACTGATAGCGTTTATGATTAACTAAGTTATTTATTTTTTAACTCTACAAAGGGTAACTCTACAAAGTTTCGTATTAACTTATCTATAAGGATGCTAAGGTTTTGGTTTTTCAAAAAGTATCGTCAAACAAAATAAAAAATAACTAAGGAATGCGCCTTTTTATATTTTTATAATTAGTTTTTAAACGGTTTTATTTAGCTCACCCCGTTTGTTTTATTTATTATTTATTCTTGGGTCAAATTTAGTAATTCGA
>DVXP01002907.1:0-12018 GCA_018235645.1 Junonia grisea | reverse complement strand
ATGCATTTAGTAAAAAGGTGTTATTTTGATATTACAAACAGACACTCCAATTTTATTTATATGTATTGATGTATTGACTAGCAATGCCTGCGCCTTCGCTGCCTAATATTTATTGTATACAAAACCTGTAACGCCTTTGGGAGTGGAAAAAAACGTAAAATTCCGTTTTAAACTGATTTTTAAAATCGGAGTTTTTATATTTTCACGCATAAAAGTATCTAACTAAAAAATCTAATATGATAATTCTCTTATACACATTCGCAGCGGGGCTGGATATAATCTACATTTTAGTGCTTGAAAACCTCAATTTTGCTGGTCCGAATTAAAACCACCTAGAAACTTTCTACGACTGTATGTGCCACTGCTCCATTCTGTCCGTGCATAATGGGATGAACAAACGAAATTTGGAAAAAAACTCTCTCACATGTGTGAGCTTCAAGCACATGTTGTAACTAAATACTAACTCCATTAACTCTTCCAACCAACGTTTCTATTTAGGGTAAGACTACCTAACTTTTCGATTTTTTTCGAAATACCTCGGATTTCGAAAAATGACATCTTATTCCGAGGTATTAAAAAAACGCCTCAATCAATTATTTCATAAGTGCATGCTGATAGAAAGGTTTAATTTATATATTAATAAGTTTAATTTTTTTTATTGATTGAGTTGTTTTTTTTTTTTGAATATTTCGGAATTAGATGCCCTTACCTTAATAGAAATGTCCCAAAAAGATTAGTTTGAAAGCTTCAGCTGTGACCTGGACGAGGTAAATGATGAAATCGAGGGAGATTAATTCAGTTTAACTTTTAAATGTCTCACATCACAGGGAACATATACCTACACATGATAAAAGCCTTAAATTGCCTGTGTTATGAGATACCTTATGATATTTCATAACACAGGCAATGTTTGCGTGCGAAATTATCATGTTTAAGTATTTTTCTTGCATCTTCGCTCAGTAAAATTATACATATACCGATATATACACGTACATATTACGTGTATCATAAACGTGTCTGTCAGCTCGTCAAAAACACTGACTTCGATAAAATTATATTAGATCATGTAATATTATCATGGCAAAAAAGAATATTTTTTTATAAACTCTGCATAATACGAGTACGTTCGTGTTATTTAACAAGTTTGGTAAATTCCTTTCCAAATTTTACTCGTAGAAAAAACAAATTCTATCCAGGTTTAATGTTTGTGTAATCGCAAGAAAATCGTAGGTAAGTTTTGAACTCAACTCAGCAGACGAAGTGTGCGGGAACCAGGAACAGACGTGGTTCGGAAGTTGGCTGACTGTCACACCGAAGTGTAATACCAAAGAGTAAGTAGTAAACAATCATCATCATTATTTCTGTGATTAAATTTTTGTTGTAGGACATAAAGCACATCATGTTCTATTAAGAAATAGTTTATTGTATTTGTTTAATACTTCTGTTACCAAGTTATGACGATTCACTCGGTATCATTGTATCTTTTTAACCGCATTTTACAAAGCTTTTACGGAATATGAATAAACTTTTATAACATTTTTCATGACATTTTTAAAGTGAGGTTCAAAATTCATAACGCTTCTTTATATCAAGGCGTTATTTTTGTAAAACTCGCCATTTCAGTGTAATAGATATCTGAAGTCTGGCAGTTCAATCTAACTGAACAGTCCAGTTTCAATAGATTTCGTCTGCGCGGTCTCGCTTCCAGTGTACTGAAGTGCACTGATACTTTCAATTATTCGATTTTCGCATTTAAGTTTTACCACCTGCACTTCATTTTATAGGTAACTTTGATAGGTAACGAAGAAGCGAATGAAGTTTCGCAGATAATTAATAGACATTAAAACAGCAGTCGTTGTTGTTAAAAAGTTTTAAATATAATAACTTTATAAAAAGTTATTATATTTAAAACTTCTAATTATAAGAGAAAAATCTAATTAAAACTAAAAAAATTCTGGTGACCTATTTCTGGTTTTTATCATCAGTTCCACTTCATAAAATGCTTCTCTTCGTGTGCATAAGACTGAGCTACTTTGAAAATAGCCGAAATCGCAATAGGTGTGCCTACAATTTTTTAAGAGTTCCCTAGATTTCTCCTGGATCCCATCATCAAATCCTGATATCCTTGCAATAGGACCACATGGGGCGTATACTCTTTCAAACAAAAAAAGAATTGTCAAAATCGACCCAGCCTTCTCCGAGTAATCGGTATTAAAAATATCGCAGAACGAGCAAGCAGTACCTAAATGTATAACAATCGCCACTGCCCACGAAATTTTGCAGCATTAGAAAGAGCATAATTACGTAGCCGGGCTTAAAATGGAATAATGGGTAAAGCGGCACAGTTTGTAAGGACAGGGAAAGAAGTGCAACACATACAATTTCTCGTTTTTTTAAACCCTTGTAATTTTTCGTGTAGTTTGGTTTAAAAATAGATAAAGGCTTCTACTTTTTCGAGTTGGAAATGAACAAATTTTATTTCAAACCAAGATTATATTATATGACGTTATTAGTCTTACATAAATATGTTCAGTTTCAATTACGTTTGCGCTGAATTTAATCAAGAACTGCGTACCTATTAAAATAATTTAAGCCTTAATTAAACATAGGTACCTATACCTCATTAATTTTTGAACGTTCATGGAAACCGAAAGTAAATTAAGTTATAATTAATTTTGAGAGAGGTATATGGACTCAATAACTATCCTAATAATTAAAATTAGACAGAATTTTAATTAAATACAAACTTCGTTACTTTAAATAAGTAAGTCGATACCATTGTCAATATTTATAAAAAAAAAAATTACTTACACAATTCAGTTTTTACGTTTTAATTATTGCTAAAAATAGACACGAATTTGATAGAAATTTATGAGCCAAGGAAATCTTAATCAACAAAAATAACTGCTAGACTTAAGACGATTAACACTAATAGATTCTTTTATAGCGACTGTGATGTTGCAATCAGCATTAAAGCATTCTGATCGATCATGTCGGCCATAACAATAACATCCATGTCAAGACACTAAGCAATTCTAATACAAAGTTATGGGAGTTATTACGGAATATATTGTGACTAATGCTACGATTTAGTGCTCTTAGTAAATGATCATATACTTTACACTAGTTTGCCCGCGATTCCGACAGCTTGGATGTCGTTTATTGCTGCGCTGTAAGTAAGAACACTGCTTGGCATTCTTTAGAAATAGCTCATTTTTCGGAATAATTTTTGTCATTTAATTTAGACTAGTAACATTGTGTGCATAATGTAATGGCAATCGTTTCAGTAGTTTCGGTAGAAACGCGGAACAAATAAACAAACAGATTATCCCATTTAATATAAGTAAAAATTTGCAGGAAAAAAATAAATAAGAATTTGTATTTATAGTCTAGGTTTAAAGGTTGTCTTTATGGGGGTCCGTCCATATTCCATCGTATCGCAAATGACACAGAGAGGTCTGACGCAAAACGACTACTAGCAAGGTTTTTAACAATTGATGTTTTCACTTAATCACAGTAATTGAAAAATAATTTTGTTATTTTTTATTACCTCCATGATAACAATAGCTGCTCCTATAATGGAGTTTGTCCTTTTTATTTTTACATTCAGTAGTAAGGGGTTTGTCCTTTTTATTTTTACTGAATGTAAAAATAAAAAGGACAAACCCCTTAAATTATTATTATAAAAAATAACCTCAAATGACAATCGGTCTGTGGAAAAAGTAACATGCCAAAACCAGAATTAAAATAAGCAGAAGAGCTTGCACCTAAGTAAATAAATAAAGTGGTTATCTATTAAAAAGATGTTTCAGACATAAAAAATACAACCTTTTTATTCGGAAAATATGAAATATCAGAGAAGCTATAATCGGATGATCCGGATAAAAATATCGTTATACTAAAGCATTCTGGAATTACTAATGAGCGGATTGAGGATTTAGAAGAATAAATTTAGAAAAATTATTATATACATTTTCGTCTTCAATTTGGTATTTATGCTAAAAATATTTTTTTTTTTTTTATTAAATGTTTGCTACAAAACACGCCATATTCGTTTTTCTACTGAAGCTTATACTGGGTTAGAATAATCTTGAGAGATAATTACAAAGCCTACGCAAAGTAAAATAATTACAATCTTACATAACAAATACAAACGTAAAGGTCATATTAGTGGTTTTCGAGAATATCAACATAATGAAAATCATGTTAAATTAATAATATTACTCGTCATTGAACTTAAATTGTTCGTGGATTGAATTTTCATTATTTGAAAAATCAGTTTCTTAATCCCCCTTAGTTTTACACCAGTTACTTTTATATAAGAAGTAAATATAATAAAATACTTCATTTATGGTTTTATGTTGAAAAAAATAAGTAAGCTCTTCAAACCCATTGTTCGTTGGTACATTCAAAATACATACATATATAGTAAACTAGTAATTAGTTTGCGTCGAGATTAAATCTAGTCCCAAAGTGGGTCTGTTTATTTTTAATTAACGTGTTTAAATTGCATTACTTCGCAGACAGTAAATTTGCTTTAGCACGTCACTGTAAATCTTCTTTATGTACATAAAATTATTCGGTACGGATGTTTGTCCTCCTAAACAATTGGACCGATTTGTACGAAAACAGTGTTTATATTTCAGTGGATCTCTAGATGGTTTAAAAATAAGGTGGTAGTTGGCGGTGGTAGAGGGTCGTTCAAGTATTACGTAACGCAATTTTTGAAGATTTTAGACCCCGGTGTACATAAAGGTATAACATGTAGGGCGAACATGTAACGTTGTTCTGTACCCCTCCCCCTAGACGTTACGTAACATTTTACCAAAGTTTTTAGGTGAAAATGATCACTAAAATAATTTTCGAGACCATTTTCATCTAAAAATCACAATTATGTCGTAACGTAACGCGTTGTTGTTATATCCCCTCTCGGCTCCATAGCGCACCGTAACGTTTTTCAAGACCCTGTCCTCCCCCCAAACTGCGTTACGTAATACTTGAAAGAACCCTAGGTACTGGACAGGACAATGTCTGTCGGGTACGTTAGTTTCCATATGAAATTTTACATAGTATTTCTCTATCGCATCTATTTATCGCAGCTGGAAGTTTCAAAAAGTTAAGACTCGTGTAAACTGTTTATATATTATATTCTCCCTAATAGGAGGAGAGAACTATGCCCAGGGATTTGTACAGGTTTACTTTTACTTTAGACGTAACTGGGAGAAACTATTGATACACAATACTTCTCTTTCAAAATTATTCTTTATCGTAAAAACCTTTCAAATAAAACTGTAGCTAAGCCTTGAGCCTAAGTTTTTAATTACTTGAGCAGATAAGAGACAGAAAAATTAATAAAGAATTAACAGAAGAATTAATAAAACAGTTTGTGTTATATACGTATATCTAAATTTAATTACAGCTATAAAATTAGAAGGGAAAATAGCTTTAATATTTCTACTAAACCATAATCAACGACTAATAAATAATAATTAAAGCATAGAGCCTAAACTAATAGCTAAATAAATATTTAGTTTGTAACTTTGATGACTAAACAACGGAGGCTAATACTCCTAAATCTACATACAAATGTGTCATATATCCTACAGAGTAAACATCTCCTAAACGAAGGATTCTGTTCGTCCCTAAGGATTTACCTTGTTTATTCAAATGCAATGAACTCTTAGATCCCACGGTACTGGTCCCGTACCATATAGACTTTTAAAAGTTATTATGTACTATTTTATTCACAATCTCTTAACGGTATTGGTGTTTTTATGGTTTTCATATTTATTTAAAACCTACTGTAGAGACAAATAGAGGTTCTTTTTGGTATTTATAATATATTTATATGCACATATGTATATATATAGTGTAAACCTAATATTAATATGGCCAAAAAATAGATCTACGTTACCACGATCGCTTGTGTAAAACAAGTGCCCGTATTCTCTATGTCACAATACGTAACGTGCCCAAAACGGATGACGTCATATCGTGCTTGTCAAACAATCTTACCATTGCACGTAACGTCTTTAGAAAACGGTATTTTGTAAGCACACGCCTTGAAAATGTAACGTATAGCATAGATAATGATATTCTTGTCTTTTTAGAGATGGTCCGTTTCTATTAAGAATCTTTCAAAAAAAAAAAAAATTACCGGTTTATTTTTTATTAATTTCTTAATTACTTCTTTGACAGTATGGAACGCGTAACGTGACATTTTAATTTCACAATGTCATAGAGAACACGGTTTTAAGACAACAACGTGTTTCAACATAGAAATACGTTTTGATTTGGCATAGAGAATAAGGGCCCTGGACCTATATTTAATTCATTCGGTTATATCAACTTTTTTTATTGTTTCATTTATGTTTTTTCATAAAATAAAGTACGCCAATAAATAATAATTGTAAGCGATAAAGCAATCTGATCGAATATCGGATGGTTTTATGCCCTTTCAACTCTTAGGGGGCTCGTTAAGATCTTGAGAACATTAATGATGGTCGTTACGTCTTAGTAGATAAATGTAATTTAAAGTGCTAGCGAGTTAACTGAACACTGCGAATAAGGGTCTGTGAAATAAATTGTCCCGTAATACTGTAATTTATTAGACACTTTAGGTCGAGAAGTGCTCATATCAATTTCTACTTGATTTGACAATTTTAAAGTTCGATGATTTGATTCGTTATTTTCATGTTTATAGCACTTTGTTAGAATTAAGTGCAAGTAAGGACTATTTAATGCTGGCAAAAATTCAAAATGTTCCCAAGATTATAGCTGCAGAAAGTAGTTGAAGGACTTTCCTTAGAGAGTCAAAGCTATTATACTATTTACTTTCAGATTGTTAGCATTTTGTTTTATTATTTTTATAATAGTTCAAACAAATTGGTACTTATTAAATAACGTTATATTTCCTTATTATTTATACTGGCTTCAAATCTTACAGCAAATAGGTTTATAGTAAAATAAACAGCAAACATAGTAGATAGTTTAGATACTAAAAGTTATTTCGATTTAGTACTTCTTTGAGAGTTATTTTTTTTTTTACTAAAACGAGATAGTTTCCTTAAAAAGCTCTCTGATACACATTTTCACAAGCAAAGCTATGAATAAGTAGATATATACTTTATAGGAAAATATTAACCTATAATTGTAATTAATATAATTCGATATATTGTTTAAGATTAAATTACCGATAATTAGGTGCTTATCGTTAATTAACACTTAATTGCTTTGGCTGCTCTGCACATACAACGCCTAAACACAGTAATTAGTTGTAGGTATTAGTAGAATTTCTCCATTCTTTACTAGACTACCTTAACTTTACTAGTATTCCATTTGACACTTCAAAGAATTTTCGCGATTATTATTCATTGAAATAAAACTTCTTTTCAACGGATTTAAATCGCGTATATTAATAATATTTTTATCATCCCGACGTTTCGAGCACTTTACAGCGTTCGTGGTCACGGGTATACTGTCACCTACATTTGTCTATTTGAAGTATGAAAGAGAAAAATTATTTACAAACTAAAATATATCTTAAAATATATATTATCTAACACATAACTTGTGAACACCTTATATACAAGAAAACACACCTACAAAATCTACTCCAAACGGCTGAAAAATAAAAACTGAGAATAGATTATAGAGTTCCATATAGTATCGTAAAGTTAGTCAATACTTACTCCTACCTCGCTTTGCGCTCGTGTCGCCTGTCGTTGTTCTCGCCACCGCTGAATTTTTCAACAGCTAAAATGTTTAAAATTCACCTCGTGTTTAGCGGTGAAGGAAAACAATGCGGTGGAAATGTGTTAGAAGATATTCTGAAACGTGTAGAACTGTAGGTATACCCGTATGTCTGTCAATACGAGCAATGTGTGGATTATTATCTTTTACCTTAGCAGAAAAAAAGTTTACCTTTATATTTGTAGCCTTTGGCCATTATATATGTATATGTATGTCCAGTATATATGTAAATTTATAACATTAATATTATGGCTAAGTAATTAATTATGTGATGAAATTGGGAACAGATTTCTTTGTTTGAGAAACTTATTTCTTACTTTAACAAAAAGTGCTTTAAAATAAATCTCGCGAAAAAGTTAATCATAAATTGAAGTATCACTTGAAAATTTTTAAAAACTTAACCACAAGATAATTCCAGCAGTAGGCAAAATTAACGTGAAAAATACGAAACCGAGAATAGTAAATATTTTGACAAAAGCTTGTAGTTGTTTGGACTTTAACGGTCGGAGAGAATCTGCTGCTAGATATCTGGAGAGTTAAATTAAACAAATAGTCGAGATTTTCTTTTTTATATCTGCAACTTCGTTTATGTGAAGTTGATATCGTTTTATAAGGTGATATACACGTAGCTTTAATAAAACGTTACAGCTTATTTATAATTACTTGTACATATTACAGTACACTCTAGTACCATATTCAGTGGCGGATTTACTCATGAGCCCATGACGCCTGGGCCTAAGGCGGCATAATTTTTAAGGGCAAAATTTGAAATAAGGCGGACGATCTTTCTTTTTAGCTCAAACGGTATTCATTCATTCTTTTCACATTTATGTTTTTGATGGAATTTATAACACGCGCTAAAAATCAATTAATTAATTTTTTGTGTCATTTACCAAAAATATTTTTCTCGATACTAAATTTCCAACTCAAACTGAAAAATCCAAAAGTAACTCTTAACTTACTATTGATGTTCTAGTAAAATATAATATAGTAAATTATACATTTTATATTTCAGGATTTATATACAAACAAGGAGATAACTAACCGCTATAAACAATACGTGGACAAAGTCACGTACTCTATGATTACTATTTACGACTAGTTCAATGATAAATAATAATAACGTATGTTTGTAATATGTATCAATTTTCATTATATCAAAATACATAGGTATTGGGACATACATACTGGGAATTATTTTTATTGCTATTCTTACAGTCCTTATAATTTATGGTTAATATTTTTACAATTAAATGTCTATAGGTATAAAGGCTACGGCCCCTTTTTAACTACAGGATGTGGTCGTGAATTTTTTTTTAAACAATAAAAAAAATAAAAGCACTTAGCAATTACCTATTTTTTTTTTCACTTTTTCTCAAATCCGTCGAGCGTTAAAATAAAATTATCAAAGTTTTTCTTATTGATAACATTATTCTGTTAACGATTACAAAGCGTTATAACAATAGATTCTTCTAGAAATCCATTTTGTCTCGCAAACTCCATCGCATTGTTTCATGAACATTAAACGCCGTGAACAAGCGCTATTTCTGCTCTTTCCCAGTGACCTAGCTCGTCCTGACAAAACTAGTTTCGTACTCCACTTGTTTACTTAAGGTTGTGAACGGACTGAGCGTTTTCGGGTACAGTGTGCGTTCTTGGACATTCATTAAATTATTATGCTCCAGCGTCGTCGCCGCTACTGCGCCCGGCCGATTTCGAATGTAAATTTGAATCTGCAATGCCTCTAGTCTTCTGTAACGCGAACTCTTTATTTACGATTTCTAAAGTACCTATAGAAAACATTAACCTAATTAGACCTTAATTAGTAAAGGCCCGATTACTATTCTGTGGCTTTCGCTGTCAAAAAATGCAAAAGTTTAAAAGGTTTTTTCTGACTTTTGTAGGTATAGTCTTAAATTTTTTAAATATCGTTATCGGTCAGTTTCAAAATTTGGCCTCTGAAACCGTAATAGAAAACAATAGAACTACATAGTACAGTCAACTTCAAAAGACTTCAATTTTAAATTAAGTAACAACTGTCAGTTTGCCTTTTCACATTTTGCGGATTACAGCGTCTTTCGCTCAGTCTTCTCGTAGTTCGCTCTTAAAATATTTTATGAGAGCACTTATTAGACTCGTATTCGAAAACGCATAGTACGTAAATGGCTTTAGTTTTACAGGTGCTAGGAATATAGGTGAGTGGTTTGAATATACAAGCGCGTTACTAACAAAAGTTCCCGGCGAAAAAGACTAATAACGTCACGTATTCTTTTATGCTGCGTTATTATTTATCTCACTGTCTCTTGATGTTTCTAAATGTGTATTCTTTGCGAATGAAACTTTTTTTTGTTTTAATGTTTTTTATGAGTTATTCGATACATTAGGTGGTTTTTATTTTACATATTTAGCTGTGTCGCAGACATACATGTAATAAAGTAGAATATAATTACGTTACCTGTCATCATCTTCTTCAGTTTAGGTACTCGAAAATGAGCCAAGCCAAATGGTAAGAACACGTTGATGACATTCTTTCGGAATGCCGATTTCTTTCTGCAGATTCTGGTTTCCCCATGATCACGTTAATCTGACACATGTATAACCACCAACCCGCAGTGGAGCAGCATGGCGCATTAAGTTCTTAATCATCTACTTAATAGGAGAAAATGCATTTGCCCATTAGTGGGGTATTTACAGGCTGCATTTATTACATTTGCATTTACATATTTTTTTATATAATAAATTTATCGACTGTACGTATATGAATATGCACACTTTGAGGACTCATACTCGAGGTGTAGTAAGCGGATTTGAAGATCGATCGAGTATGCCTAGTTTCAGTCAAATGTTCCAAGTATGAAGGTTATCAATTCGGAAGTTCGCAATCACGTCGAACTACCGACGGCATATATGAGAAGATATATGATTCTTGAACATTTAGAAGTGGAATGATTTAGGTTTAGCTACCTCAGCTATCTTACAGATTTATAACAGAATATCATTATGTTTTATTTATTTTAATTCTTACTTTTTATTTATCGTAATAGTTATACTAAACTAAGTAATAAAAAGAATGTCTTCAAAAACCACCTCCATTTTATTTCCATATAACCATTACAATTCGAGCACTATTATTAAGGTGTCAAAAACAGTCTAAAGAAATAAAGGAAGATACATAAAAATTTCGTCTTTACACCACAATAAAAGAAACAGGTAACTTCCAAACAAGTTTTCCCAGGAATTAGTTTACTTAGTTTCAGCTCGGCTGACAAATCATAGCATTGATTTCCTCCAACCCCTCGGTCTCTTGGGAACGCGTTCACTTCCAGAATAAAAGGGTCCACTATTATATTGTTTGACATAAAATAATGGTGGACTTGTATAACCTTGTGGAATAACCAAACATTTCTTTCTTAAAAATTTGTGATCCGTAATTACATGAGTACCTATTATATTTATCCTCACCTACAGTTTACACTAATATAGAGGAAATATTTTATCGTTTGTTAATTTTTGTTTGAATTGAATAGGCTCCGTAACAACTTGAGCGATTTGAAAAATTCTTCTACTGTTGGGAAGCTACACTATCTCCAGTGATTTTCAAAAATGTTAGGTCTACTCGTGCAAAGCCGGGGCGGTCTGCTAGTCAAATATAATGTAATGTGTATAATAGTAACATTTTCGGTTAACTCATTGGATTGCTGAGCAAACGAAAATTAGATAAAAGCCTAATAGAGGCTTTTGTTAACCGAAAAACAATGAGCGCTCCAGTAGCATTAGTTGAACCAATACATTTAAATTAGGCCTCTCCATAGAGAACACATTAATCCTGATAACTTTGAAGCTACTCAATTTAACTGAATATACGTTATGGGTATAACTGAATATATGGTACGGGATTCTCTATCATCATAAAGCTAATTTACTATGAAGCTAGTAGGTATTTTTGTTTCGTAAATAAAATAATTAAACATTAAAATGTTGTATTTATAAAACAAATAACTCTAACGCGACAAAAATAAACTGTTTAGCTTTTCTATAGTAGATCGGATATTATCGTGAAGTCGTCTAATACGGGTTGTTTAGGATTTTTTTATTTGATACAAGTCAGGCGCGGTCCTAGAGTCCCCCCAAAACCATGCATGTCATATACAAAATCTTTGGTGACAACGTAAATATTCGGATAGAACATGTCAAAATCTCAAATTTTCAAAATTCACGGAAACATTCTAAGTAATTTATATGAAATAGTACTAAATAACTGTACTA
>DVXP01002906.1:0-12020 GCA_018235645.1 Junonia grisea | reverse complement strand
CATACCTTCTCCCTAATAGGAGAAGAGGCCTATGCCCAGCAGTGGGATATGTACAGGCTGTGTTACGTTTTTTTTATGTATTCATTGAGACAAACACATAACGTTACTTCTATTCTATAACTACTGCTTTTCTCTTACAACTTCATCACGTTAATAATATAGAAAAATATTTTCCCCAAATTCTTTCACGAGATTTGATATTTTATAAGTAAAGTCAACATTTATACAGAGAAAAGAAACATAGAATTGTAGTGGGTACATATATTAATGAAATAAAAGGTAAAGACTGGCTGAATGAGACGAATCCCCGAGCGAAATCAAGAGCACTTCAAATAAAAGTGGTCACTGAACTATTGGAATACTGAATATAGTACATTTCTTAATTAAAACAACGGTTTTATTTTGTCTATGAAATTTCATATTGAATTTCACAAATAGCAAATATCTATAACGACTTTGTATGACTTTAGGTTTAATATTTTAAGGTTTTTGACCTTAGGAAACCTCAACTTGGGGTTAACAGTATGGGTAATAGTCACTTTTGCCAGAAAACTTTTAAAATGAGTCTTTAGGATATTATATTTTAAAATTATCAATTTTTACTGATTATATCCACTATATGTATACTAAAATAATGCTTAAATATGTATACTAAAATAATGCAAAATAATGCTATTTTTAAAACAAGTTAATACTCTGACAGTGCTATGAATTTCAGGAAAAACAATATATATTCGATAAAATTGAAATTCTTAGTTTTAACTATGAATGCCAGAAATCATTATTTTTTTCCATTATTGTTATTTATTTTTAAGAATAATTACCTTTCATTAATGTATTGTATTCAACTTAATTTAGCAACAAATTTGTGGCTCTTTTTTTGCCGACCATAGGCTTGGTGATCACTTAACATCAAACGCGCTCTCGTTTGCCCACGTTAAAAAAGTCAATAGTCTCACTGCAAAACAGTCTCCAACAATACTTATAAACATCATTATAATTGGTCCAGCAGCTTAACCATGACATCCACATATACCACCACCAGATTGTTGGTGAGAAATGAACGGATAACATTCGCACCTGAGCGCGAAAATGATTGGTCAGCAAACACAAATCAGAGTTATGTACACAAAATACTGAGCCTAATAAGCCGGTATAACGCAAATTACCTCCAGGGACCTATATCGGTCCACTGCCATTAATTGATTTCCATCGGTCGCACCTGCTCCTGTTGTATTACTCGGTTTTAATTGCCACCGATTGCGTTGAAAGTCCCGTTTTCGACTGATTTATAAATTAATGTCTTAGATATCTGTTTAATTGTATGGAATTGATTGTGTACACTGATTGATTATGGAAAATCCAAATTTTTGTTAAAGTATACTATCAATGGTTGATATTCCTGCTTCAGAATCTAGGTTATATGGAAATAAGCATTATTCATGTCCGTATTTAATTAGTACCTTTAGGGTTAATATTTGCTTAGTATTTTTAGAGTAACAGCCATTAATCATTATTAAGTCAGACAAGGCACTAAACGCTACACACTCAACGGCCCCTCAGTAAGATCATTGGATATTGTGTTGAGAGTCCGGATCACACACACAACACAAACCCACGACAGACCAATATATATGGCCAATACAGATGTAATGAGCGGAGATCGAACCTGCGACCGTTAGCGCTTCGGCCAGTTGCAGTGACAATTGCGCCAACACTGTCGTCAAGGCACTATTATTTTATATATCATAAAATGAAAATGTAGGTAGTATTGGAATATGTATGATGCAGTAATTTTATTGAATGCTTTTATAGATCACCAATCCGCAGTGGAGCAGCGTGGTGGATTGAGCTCCATACCTTCTGCCTAATAGGAGAAGAGGCCTATGTCCAGCAGTGGGATATGTACAGGCTGTGTTACGTTACGTTTTCTTATAGATATCAACAGTCAACAACATTTTCATTTTAAATAGCTACCAAGTTTTACTGGTCTATTAAAGTTTGTCATTCGGAGACTGGGGCTTAGTATTTTTCCGAGATTGTTTTTTACCTTCGACTAAACGAAGGAAATTAAATTCGACGGGCAACGACTTTGAAAGCCACTTTTTTTTGAATAATTTTAGAACTTTTCTTTCCCAAATATATGTTCTTTTTTGTCTCTTAGTTTTGTAAGAATTCAATCGTTCAATAACTATTCATGGTAATGTATTGTAATTTACAAAGTTTCTTTTTTTATTTTGAAGAGATGTTTTATTTATACATTTTTTTAAACTGAAATAAACTACATAACACAAATAAATAAATTAATTAAATATAAAATATAAAATTTTATATGTCAATTACATAAAGAAATATTCACAAGATAAAATAACTACAACTAAAACTTAACTAAGTATATAATAATTCATTTTATACATAAAAAAAGTTTCTTTTTACATTTAAGGTAAATATTCGACCTTCAAGGCATAGTTTATATAGACACACTGAAAAGAAAAACATTACCCATTTACTCGATCAGATGTGTAATTAGTTCATTAACTATGAAAATAAGTAAAAAGCCGAATTTTACACTTCTTCTTTTCTGATGTGGGCCTTTAAAGTTTTTAGTATCACCCCTTTATCGTGCTATCATGAATAATTGATGAATAGTGCCAGGAATATGGCAGTATTCTCCGATATTTTAATGATTCGCTCTAGGGTTGTTACTGAACTTAATTAAACAGACCCTTGCCAGCTCATGTGGCTACATACCACCGTCAAATAAGTGCTTAATGAGGTATATGAACAACCCTTAGGTGTGGGACACATGGGTGAATGGAATGATGACTATCTTTTTTTTCATATCAAAGCAGCAGATCTACATTAGACACTCAGATCTTATTGGTATATACTGCTTGATTGTGAAGCATTTTGACAGTTTGAGTCGTTTTAATTGCGGTAGTTTTTTACTTTTAGCTTCTCTTTTTATCATATTGTGGTATGTGGAGGGCAAAGTTAATGAGTATATAAAAAGCATATTCAAGTTGTATTATTTTATTGTTTAACAATATTCGCATTTTTATTAAATAAATTCTGTATGTATGTATATGTACCCTGAGATTCCGCTTTAAAATGAAATGCATCTTCAATTTAAAGTATTTTTTTAAGTCAGTAACATACTGCGGCTACCCTGGTGCAGCAACTACGAGTATTTAGGCAGCAGTTGTAGCTGCCTAAATACTCGTAGCTACACATCATGTAATAGAAATTACTACTATTTTTTATTAATATAATATCATTTGTTGTACATTTTACATAACCGTATGCCTCGGATTCCACTTGTTTTGCTGTTATTAATTTCAGGCGATAACGATCCACTGTTTGTTGGCCTATTAAAGAAGAATTGTTGGTAGTTATGTTAATTTATTCCAAGGTACTAGGTACAGCTTCGTGTTTTTAATTAGGTCGGAGTGGATCTTGCCACGTGAAAGACGGGGAAATATTTCCTTTATAATATTTAGGTGTTAGATTTTTCGCGTGCAAAAGAAACTTTTTTTGTCATTGAATTATGTTTTGCTAGAACAATTTGACAGATGTAGCCCCTTTGTTATTATAATATAGGCGTGTCCCTAACTACTGTTTATCAGATTTTTTAGAGATTTCAATGTTTTATGAATTACGCTCCATTTTTTTTTTCTAAATAGTGGAAGCCGTTCTCCAGCTTTAGGACAATTACAGTACAGTGCCTAGTGTCATATAAGCCTATACAAAAGCTTTAAAAATCTATGCAAAAGATACACATACACAATAAAAAATAGCAAAATAGAATATTTATTTTGAATCAAATCGGTCGCATTACATTTCAATCAACATAATTCCTGTAATAAATCAGTAATGAGATTGATTGATACATTATATAAACATAATCAATTCGAGTAAGTCTTCAATCAAATTAATTGGTCTACTCGGGTAATTATCACTCATTCGACGGTCTCGGTAATATGCCACCTGAGACCAGACAGAGGATTCAGTGTTTGTAGTACTGTTATTTAAATTATAATATTCGGTAATGGTCCTTATTAATGGCTTTGTAGGGTTGGAAAAATAATTTTTCGGTTGGAAAATTTTTTTGTTTGAAAGTTTTTTGTCAATAAAATGAATAACAATAATAGGGTTGTATTTAGAAAATGTATTCATTCTTGTGATTGATTACACGTTTTATTTTTAGACGTTTGGGAAAAGTAGATCTGAAGTATGTAAATAGGTCAAAAGAAAATTAATTTCTAGGGGACTCTTTAACGAATTATTGAAAATATTTTAGAATTTTTTTTAATTTACATCGACATGTCTCTCAATTAATAATCCTTCATAAATCATTGTTAAGTAATATTCTGATATCCTATCGTTCATGATGCCAATAGTCACACCCTAATTAGTACTTGCTATGATCCAACTAATGCCATTATTCAGCCATTCTCACAATAACATAGAACCCAATATGTCACTATAGTTCAATAATGAGATCACGCCCAAGGCGTTTTAAATACTGAACTATCACATAAGCTCGATTCACGTGTAAAGCTCACGAACTATAGTAATAAAACATTCTTGTCTCGAATATTGCTCCATAATGTCCGTCGGTTTAATTTATGCCGTTGCTAAGTCATAAGGTAGGACAAGGCTGCCTGAAGATATAGATCTATTGGATAGGACAAGCGAGAGTAAATGTTTTATCTTTTGTCTTTTGTGTTTCCGTACAAAATCTGCACTGACTTCTTTTTTGACAATAGTTCCTTTATTTTATAGCTAGTCATTGAACATAATTTTTGGCGAATTATCAAACCCCTAACTTCATTAGTTTTTAAGAAATGGGAGTTTGAACCCCAAACTTCAAAATTAGTTTTCTACCAAACTACGACAGATATTTGAATGAAATAAAAGCGAAATAGAAGCTCCTGAATAGCTTTATATTATATAATTTTTTTATAATTTTTGAAATAATTTTAAGGTCTTAATTTTTTTTTTGAAAAACGTAGAGGTGGTTTTAATAGGTAATTGCTTGAGGTACAGCGACCAAAAAAATCATGTATAATTAGTATATATTTACCTATTATATGTATTAAATACATAGAAGTGCGAGGGGGACAACATTTAAAAAAAATAAAAATTCTATCTATGTAGGGTGCGTACCTAGAATATCCTTCCTAATACATTCATTAATAGTCAAATAAAAAGAGACTACTCATGCCCTCACCTAATACGCCATTTTAAACGACGTCCAATTTAAAATCCAATTTTAAATTTTGTCATAATCACAGAATTCTACTAGTGTAGCCCTTTCATTTGATATCCATATTGAGGGGGTTGTGGAAAAATATAAAATCCGCCATTTTGTACCGGCGGTCATCTTAGATTTACAATGTTATTGATATTACTATATTGTATTGTCATCGGAACTAAAGGGACGTCCCAAATTTCAGATCAATCTGACAACAGGAAGGTACTTAAATTCCAATTTATAATTTTGACCCAAATAAACAAACTAATAAATAAAAATAAATACCTACCGTACGGGTCGAGCTCAACAAAACCGTTTAATAACGATCGTTACTCATATTAGGTATAATATTCTAGTCTAAATGATAACTAACTTGCCCTCTGGGTAGGAAAGGTCAGACAGCAATCACTCTGCATAAAAATCCTAGTAGTAACCTAGGCTAGAATAAAGCAGACCCTGGTTCTAAGAGCCTGCCTGGTTCTAAATGCTCATCTTCACCACTCACTTGTTCGAGACATTTGTTCATCGCAGACTCAATACCTTCATCAAGGATGTTTATAGTATCACGAGTTACCATTATATCAAGTAAAAACATTAAAAAGTACACAATTAAGAAAACCGTAAACAGACTAAAACTATAACATAAGCCCCCTTGTGGAGTCCCACGGACTTCAAAGGCGTGGTTACTTACCACCCGGAGCCGCTCACATCGACGTCGCGTCGGTTCCACCCCGCGTTTAGCACATTATTGCATAAAGGTACTGGAATGTCCAATTATTAATTTAAAAAAATAACTATGTCATAAGCTTTGAAAGTTTCCAATGGAGTCCCAGCGACCTACTGGGTAAATTAAGGGTTAAGTATTATGTCAAAGTAAATAGGCCAAAGAAAAATATATTTCTATTTATTACTCCAAATTAATTATTAAATTTAATTAATAGTATAATAAGCTTTGAATTATGAACATATTAAACAGAATGTAGATTTAAAGCAGACTTCACAAAACAAGAAGTTATAAATAAACATCAAGCTGGATAGTAATTAAATTTTACTTGTAAACTTTCCGTTTCAAATAACCAGTCCTTTCTGTTTTTCCGTTCATTTATTTGTGGCAGTCACGTTACGGTGCAGGAAATATGATGTTTGAAATTCGTCTTTATTTTTGTCTTCCTAAAACTCTTTTCACTTCGTACAATATTGCAAATTACGGCTAAGTCCATTACCGAGTGTATCTGATAACTGACTCCCGACATTGGGTGCAACATGAAAATTTTAGTATCAAATTCCGAACTGAAAAGTTTTCTTCGGATTTAAGACTCTTTTATGCAATAATTATATAGAACGATAAATACTAAATATATTCTAGAGTTTAATAAACTCGCACTTTTTTGTAGAATAGTAGACTAACTAGATGAACCCTTAGGATATTTGCAGCTGTAAAGCTAGAAATGAGTTGCCGTATAAAAAGGAATAAGGAATGAGAGGGGTTGAAAGAAAGGACAGTAGCAGTGGAATTGGGCTTCCGGCTCTTTTCCTCATTGCACAAAATAAAGCTCCTTCAGGGTGATTTTCTGTCATAGTACCACTATGATAGAAAAACCTTCTCAGTCTCGTTGAGCCAGCTTGGATAAAAACTACTGCGTACTGGTTACATCTGGGTAAACATTAACGAATATATTTTTGGCGAAATATGTAGATTTCTTTGCTATGTTTTTGTTTGAATTATGATCTATCAAAGAAGCACGTCTCTCGATAACATCGGTAACAACACAAAACGTATTACATTTCAGTACAATGATCAGAAGAAGCAACTGTTAAAAAGTTATAAAAATGCGATGGCGTTACTTGTAGTTTTTGCGCCATTATATTTCAGGTTATATTTAGATTTTTAAGTTTTTATTTAAAAATAAATGGAAACTAAAACAGTATATTAAAAGAAACGTAATATATTAATTAAACTTCCATTTTCGCCTTCGCCTTTCGTCTCAAATTCCGCTCCCAGCGTCTAACGACAATCGTTTATTTTCCACGCCGTTAACAGTTTAACGTTTTCAACTTATATTTCTTGAAGCTTTGAAATAATTATATTCACCTTACGTTTGCATAATTTCAACGAAATTAACAGTTAACGCGTTTTGCTGGCAATGCTAAGCAGGAATAATGTTATGTTATTACGAGCTAATATACACAATTACACATATACAAACTGTTGTATTGTGTTCTTTACTCATGTTTTAGTTGATATAGATATAGTTGATACTTAGAGAAACAGATTAACTACTAGTGTAACATCCACAAAATCACATAAAAATTTACTTTATACCACATTTACTTTACCACATAAATATTATGATTGTTTATTTATTATTTCGTGTTATTCCACACATGAGGAAATAATGTCAAAGTCATTTAAAAAAAAATTCTCACCTCTCGTCTAGGAATTCATTGTAAAATTAATCTTTGAATAGTTCAAAAACTCTGCAAAGATTCTTCCATAGACGGCATCACGATCGCTTAGAGCGTCTATTAAAATCAACAGATCAAAAATTTCGACAACGGGTGCGAAGCGACCTATAGCTTATTATTATTATAGAGGCTAGAATACTACCACGGAACGGCGGAAGGTGCGAATTTAAGTCCCGCTGTGTCGCGAATATTTTTATTTCAATTTAAAGTTTAACATGAGAATGAGGAGGATGGTGAAACCTAGAACACTTCAAGTTTATATGCAAGAAAAGATGGGAGAGCTGAATAAATGCAAAGACAAAAAGACTTCATGTTTTACAATAATCAACGGACGAGTACATATTTCACTAGCTACTTTTATATTTATACAATTGCATATATATCCAGAAGGTACAATACTCGTATAAATAGTGTCACTACACCGTACACAACTGAATCTAATTCCATTGCGTTTCATCCCCGTTAATCTTCAACGCAATTACGTCACAGATGCGAGTCATCAATAGCAACGGCAATGTATTCCACATTTTGATAATACCTATCGAATGGACGGCCATTGTGTGTTTTAGTGAATGTTGTTTACGTAAATCAATTTCATGCGAACCACAATTGTACGGTTTTAAATCTTATATATAATTAACTTTCGATCTAAAATCTACACGTGATATAAATAATCTATATTTTTCGAATTCATAAAAAATTAAGACGTTATCGAATAGAGAATATGGCGATCAGAGCTTGATAATATCACTCGACCTATACCAAGCAAAACGAACATCGGCATAGATTTTTTTGACAGATTACATAAAGAGAAAGTTTTCAATTCAGGTATTTTCTTCTATCGCTGTCAGTTCATAACTTAGTCATTTGTGAATAGATTTAAATGATTATTATTTTTGTGATCAATAGTCCTTCCACATAAATAAAAAGAAAAAACGCTTGATTATTCAGAAAATGAAAAAAAAAATACAACGATAATATAAATACACTAATACTTGTCGTTACCAACATGATTATCTTATACGATTGAAATCGTTTCATCTTTCAGTGAAAACTGATTACGTTGCCGTTCTTCAACCGCACATTATTGCTAATAGAGCAAAACAAATTAAAACCGCGGCAATGAGGATAGAACAGTTCTCGATTAGATCATTACACCGTCAAGCTCCCGAGCTATAGACCAACTTGGTGTTTGTGAACGTAATTACGGCTTTAGTGAACTGCGATTGGGCGAGCGCCCCGTGAAATTGGTACACGCTACTTGTGTTGCGACCGCTGTGATAACGGACGTTTGCTTGTTTTTTTAATTTATGCTCGTGTTACGTAAACTTACGTAATTTTACGTAATCGTAAAAAAATAAAAAGCTGTTAACCATATGTATTTAACAGCTTTTTATTTTTTTACGACACCATTAGAAACGTATCTAGACGTAAACGTGTTTATAAAAATACGTTTACGTAAAAAAAAATTGGTTTATCTACCTGGTTTGGTAAATCTACCTACGTAACGTTACGTATACGTAAAATTGTAAGATACACTACGAATAAAAAAAAAGTAAATGTAAAAAGAGTTTTCATTAAGTCGTAGTTAAAGCAAATGTAACAAAAAATAAATACTACAATATGCTTATGTGTCGAACATTTTTCTTTATAGTTAATGGATGTAATGAGCGAATATATGCTATTTTTGGAATCCGGTAAAAAAGGTTAGTAAGAACTTTAGTATCGTAATCGTATCGTGTTAATTTATTCATGCAGTTTAGCGAACTGTTCTAATTCAATTTCATATCGAAGATAATATTAAGTGTCCCTTGTAAATAAAGTAATAGTATCGCTAATTAAATAATTAATTGTTCCCAAGTTCATAATTTAAGTTACCATCTCATCCCTTTAGTTTGGTAGCATGTTGGCAACTTTAGCGACTACCGATCAAACCTACGAACTAATTCCAACTGTCTTATAAACTTCCTTCTATCACACGGATTTCCACCTTATTTCTATGATATATACCATCCTATGTTTGCGTCCGCTATAAATCTTTCGGTGGCTAATGAATATTGATGAAAAATGTGTATATTTAGTTTTACATCACCGGGTAACTTTTATTAAACTATTATATATGAGGAGAAGTTATTTTTTGTTTCAATTCAATTACTTAATACAAAAGAAGAAGCAACGCAATCGTTTGCATAGAACTATGGTCGAATTTTGGTTCTTGGTGCCTATTGGTAAGCGTACATATATAGATTATACATTATATCAAAAATAAAAAATTCAGACTATTTTTAAATGATAATGCACTTTCTAAAATGCAAGATCAAAGATTTTCACTATCATAGTTATTTCCTAAGAAACAATATTTAGTCATGAGCTAAATTTTAAAATACAGTCAGTACTAAAATACCTTAGTAAGTGTAAGAGATGAAGAGTAATTATTTTCATATGTTTGTACAGACACATAACAAGAGCCATCTCTGATACGTTAGGGACTCTTATGTCTGATACTTCAGACAGGAGTTTTTCCGTTAAACCCTTACTAGGGAACCTGTCACTCATTAATATCGAATTGTATTCGTATCTATAAAATACATAAAGCTGTATTTAAATATATTGGCTACATTTTAAGCACATGTCTTTAAATCATCGCTCGTATTCAAATAATGCAAAAATTAGAATCACATATTAACTTTTAGATTTTACACTCAGTAAAAATAACTGCCTTCCCAATATTAGAATCGCTATTATTTACAAAAAAAAATCTTCTAAAAGTTAATAAACTTATATAACCTTTATTATTTATGATATAAGTTTCTTCTTCCTAGCATTTTCCCGGACTTAGCCAAGGTCTGCTTTATTCTAGCCTAAGTTTTTGACAGGTTACCGACTTTTACGCAGAGCAATTACCGTCTAACCTCCGCAACCCAGAGAGCAAGCCAGTATCCATTGAGACTACAATATTACCTACTATGTGTAACGATCGTTATCTGGTGTTTTTGATAACAACCGGGACGGACAGCTTTACTTGCTCTCCGAGGCACGGTGGGTAAACCCACAAAGACCAGACCTAGAAACGAATGTTTATATAAATACAAACATCCGCGGGAATCGAACCCGCGACCGCCGGCGTTAATAGCGCATTCAGCACCACTACACCAGAGCGGTTGTTATTGTTATATAAGCGTAGGCATAAAATGTAGGGTCACCACAACAATTTGAATAAATATAACTATTTCCATTTATAAAGTAAACAGTGATTCCAACAGCTATATTTTGACTTTGCATGTACTGATACAGGGTGTCCCAGAAAGTTTGGATCAAATCAAACAGGGGTGAAGGGGAGGTCATTTTCTATCTTCTGACCCTTAAAGTTGTAATCCAATTTTTTTTAGTTTAAGGTTATATCGATTTTAGTATTTTTTTTTCATTGTTTATATTATTTCAGACCTATTTTGGTGCCCAAGTTTGGACATAAATAAATAAAAAGAAATCAATAATTTTGCAAAATAAATCCAACTTAACATGCAACAACGAGGGGCCAAAATCTTTAACACTTGTTAAAAATTTTAATTAACACCCATTAATAATAATTTTTAAATTATAATTTAACCATGTTTAAAAAAATCATACTCGACTCATGTGTATGTGCTTGTACTTTTGCAAAATTGCTGAAACATTAATCATGAGAACATTTATTTATTGTCTTTCAGTAAAATTTAAGTAAATTTACCTTCAAAGTCGGATTACTTGTTGAAAAATAAATAATACCAAAACACAATTTTTACGAACGTATGTATTTGTTTTATTTTGGTAACAATAGGTTACCGAATAGGTTACTTAATTATTCCACAAGCTTAAAAACTAAAAGGTATGAATTAACCAAAAATACGCCCTTTGTATCTTTAAATACTTTTAACTTCTAATTTAATATTGACAGCAAAATAAATAATACATCATAAGATTCTGTATTAAATAGGTAAGTTTTTGTGATATGTAGTCACTTTTTTCCTTATGATTATTTTCCGTAGCACTCATTTGAAAATCGTCAACTTTTCATATAAAGCAGAAAACTCGGTCTACTTGTTATTGTATTTATTGCTACACGTTCGCTAACCAAAAAATAGCAGTACACAAGAATAAACAAGCTATTTGTCATGGATTCTAATCAAAAATTAAGCCTGTAACCGTCACAGTTTTTTTTTCAATTAACATTTTTATGGAACTCTATGCAAGATTTTGAAAAAATACTAAAATCGATAAAACTTTTAAACTACAAAAACTCGGATTACAACTTTTGGGG
>DVXP01002905.1:0-12020 GCA_018235645.1 Junonia grisea | reverse complement strand
TAAAATGTATAAGTATACTTTTATTTGTATCTACATATAAACACGTGGGTACGATACGATATTGCTACATCATACTTAAACTAGGAGACCAGTGCAATACACGGAAATTTTACTATTTTACAATTAAAAAAAACCTTCAACCATAGTCTTTGGCACATTATCTTTGAACAGGGCAAAGACTCGATTCTACTTTCAGTTCTTTTTCCTACCTACTTTATACACACCAATTATATCAATACACAGATAATAATTAATTTATGAATATAAGCAAACTTTTTTGTTATAAACAATGATATATTAAAATTACTAATTTCGAAAAAAAAATATTGCATCAACATTTTAACTCAAACAAAAAAATATATTCATATCTTACATACAGGAAATTAAATTACATTGTCAAAAAACTTTACCAATGATCGATTAATATTCACGAATCTTAGTATTGCATAAAAAGTTAATTGGATGTAAATAATAATTACGCAATGTGGTAACACCATTCGAATACAAAATAAATCACTAAATTAAAATAAACGTTCTTGTGATGATAAATCATTAATTATATAAGAATTATATTAACTAAAAGCACATTTCCAACTTATAATACAATCACAAAATAACACAAATCACAATAATATAATTTACATACGAATTGACTATATTTATAATGACGAGAATAAAATTTATCCTAATTACATCAATATCATATGAGTATTATTATTCCAAATCCCCGAATCGGTGGTAAAGATGATGAAATTTAATAAAATGTGATTTTTTTTCTTAATATATACAAATATATATAGACTTGTTAAGTATCGAATGCCGAAAGAAAAATTGCACACCAATAAATGGGTTCATTCCACAAAACTTGTCTATGAGGCTGTATTATTGACATAATCTACAAATTATGGAAAGCAATTATAGAAAAAAATAGTTGTAGTAAATCTAACAGATTCCTTTCAAAGAAATTTTAATAAAGAACAATGCACATTTGATTATTATTTAAATTTGAGTTCATACGTGGTAAATACTTATTTAGTTTTTCTTTTAAATTATTATTTTTTAATGATGACTGGCATAATGGAATTACTACACTGTTATTATAAAAATAAAAATATTTATACTTGGTTTGACTTATATGTAGGTATTCAGCACAACGTCTAAAATTATTACTCATTTAATATTGTCCCAGAAACTACAAATCATAAGCTTCAAAATTTTGGTAATAAATATGACACAATAAGGAACATTCTTTTGTAATGTGATGATGACAAAGTTTTCGAGTAGTCTTACTGACCATTTTATATCTAAATCCGAGTAGATATTTTGACAATAAATTGTCTACAATATAGGTCTTGCGAAAAATGCTATTTTATTCTAAGATTGACAAATAACACCTAAACGATAAACTACACTGCGTTCAAAAATTAGCTTCTGCTAAATGGTCTTTGAGTGAAACACTCATAAGGTACACTTTAAGTGGACAAGCTACTTTTATTGCTAAAGATGCTCTTTAGCTCATGACCAATTCTGTCATGATTTTATTCACGTGTTAATGAGTCTAAATTATTGTGAAAACATGGCACTATCGTTGATGAAGCACGTAATATCAGTCTCAAGGTAAACCTACTAAATCGATATCTGTAAGCTATCACAAAACCTGTACTGACGCGTCTTCACTTTGACCGCTTTCAGTCTTGATTATTTCATCAATTAACTCATACAATTGCACCGTGTGTGATAAATTAACTCCAGGATTAAATCATTGTCCTGTTCTCATACATTTTGTACAGTTTCAGCTTAATTTCCAATAAGTAACTAAATATTTCCTGCTAGAAAATCGTGCTAGAGATTCCTTGCTCTTTTCCAAGTCATTTCAATATTTCATTCCTCTAAAGATGTTTTCCTACAATAAACAATACGAACTAAAGCATTTCAATGGCGTTTGCGCATTTGAAGGCTTTTATTAATAACGCACAATACTCGATCGAGATTCGTAAGAGTTAGGGCAACGTGAAGTGTCCGCTACAAAATAGACTTAATGTCCTACGTGCCTATAACTAACATGTGTAAATGTACCGAAAATTCACTACTAGTAAATTCGTGATTTGCGTAAAGCACTTGATGGTGATGTAAAGTGATCCAACGTTTACGAGACAATTATTAAAAAAAATGAATAATTTTTGTACGATTTTTTTTTCTAATTTTTTTATGTCAATACTAATTTTTCATTGACCATAAGTATGTTTAATTGGTATACTAGCCGCAATAATGACCGTATTAATAAAAATTACTAAACCGAATTTTAAATATTTTTTACATTTTAAGATTGTGCACAATAAAGAACACTTGAATAATTTTGTACGAATACAATTCATAAAATACCAAATATTAAACTAAACACGTTTTAAAGTTTGCATGTGAAGTAATATATAAAATTCCATTTAAACGATTTTTTTCTTTAATATACACGATCAATCACACCTATAATCATTAAGAAAATACTAATCAAAAGATGAAAAATGCATTAAATTGAAATTATGTGCGTATAATTTGACAGTCTTAACTAATTTTGGACGTGCGTATTTTTGTGACGAACACCCATATCTAATAACCGCTACTTTTACCTAGATGCTAGTTTATAAGTGCATTACGAAATTGTCATGGATTTTTTATTTATTTTCGAGCTTATATTAGGTAGTGTAAGGAACAGGCACTTCAAAAATGGTCGCAATCCTTAAACCAGTAAACGTAAAGTGTATATTTTATTGCTAAAGAACTAGGAACACGTAACATTATTTTGTATGTAACGATGTATGTTTGAACTTGAACATGAATTCATACTTAATTTCTCTTTTTCGTTTTTATTTTCTTTTCATTAGACAGAGGAAGACTATTGAAGTAATAAATTAATACTAGAAAACATTATTTTAATTCATTGTTTATACGAGTTATTAGGAAGACGACGCTCCAATAAAATCCCTGTCCGTAATACATTTCCCGTCCGTCGCTATAAATGCATAGTATACACAGTTGTTTCGAATACTTTACGCAGTATAAAATATAATATCAGTATCCCTATTGACTAGTAATAACCGATTAATAACCTATAGCGATAGGCAGCACGAAGAAAAATCACACGTCAAACTCAACCTTACTTCTCCGGGTTTATTCTTACTCGTACCTCAGTAGACACAACGTACCTACTAAATCATCTTTAGAGTCGAATGACCTCTAAAGTGATTGTTAAGAACGGCATAAGTGCGAGTTTAAGTAATTACAAACCGAGTAAAACTCATACAGTACATAGTAACTTCGTTAACACAACATTCTCGAGTTGTAAAGCCCGGTCCATCCAGCTGGACCTATACAGTTATTGTAGAGAGCGCCACAAATGCGAATTTAAGTACTAAAAAAACTAGCAAAACTGATACATTACATAGAACTAATACGTTAGGCACAACATTCTCGAGTCGTAAAGTTCGGTGCTTCGAGCCGGACCTATATAGTGACTGCTGAGAGCGGCACAGGTATAAGTTATTACAAAACGAGTAAAACTCATACGGTACATAAGTACTATTACGTTAGACACAACATTTTCAAGTCGTAAAGTCCTTCAAGCCGGACCAATAAAGTGAGTGTGGAGAACGTCACAAGTTATTACAAAATAAGTAAAACTCATACAGTACACAGTAACTTCGTTAGACACAACATCCTCGAGTCGTAAGGCCCTTCAAGTCGGACCTATAGAGTGAGTGTAGAGAGCGGCGCTAGTGCGAGTTTCTGGCGCTAGGTGGCGGGCGCGACCGGTGCGACTGTCGCAGGCGTTAGTGTCGTGTCGCGTAGTGTCGTGTGTCGTCGGAGCAGCTCCGTCACTGTGATCGCGACCTGCACTGTTCCTTTCCCCTCTAACACGTCCGCTGCGCAGCACATCAGCTTCTGAGTTCAACAATACATTATGAAGGCAATGATACTTTAAACCATAGTAAAGTAAACTAAATTAGTCTCTTTTGAAAGGTATATTTGTTTTGTCACTTTGTATTCGTTTAAGTTTGATCGGGGATGACGATGGTTGAAATAAAACACGATCGATGCCAATGAGAAATTTATTTTTAAAATCGAGAAAAAACATTGTAAGTACATACAAAAAAAGTACATTTCGTAAATTCTTTAGCTTAAAAAAAAATTTAAAACATCCATACAGTAATCAAAAAATCATCAAACAAACATTTCAAATTAACTATACACCACAAAGAAAATAAAATATTCACTGGACGATACCGCACTCACAATGCAATGCGCTTAAATAAGAAACCAATTGAACAACAGAAAATACTCTATAATTTAAATAAACATCTTAAAATCGTAATGGAATAGATTGGCAGACTGGTTTTAACGCCTGAACTAAAGGCAAGAAACTACATTAGCCAATATACACGAACTACCCGCCGTCCCGCGGCTCCACGTCTTCATACAATCAGTCCTATAACGCCATCAATATCAACCTACCCTCAAACAACATAATTTTTAACGAATCCATTAAAACCAGTCATATACTAAACATATACCCAAGCACCACAAGCTAATAAATATATTATATTTAGGAATAAATTATATATTAATCTATATGATAGTATGTACTTAAGTATATAAAATGTTGTACTTGAGAATTTAAAGCTCAAAAATAATGTGAATTTAAAATAGCTGTCAAAAGTATTATGATGTAGAAAGACTAAACACTAAATTATGCGAAATCTGATAATAAATGTAGAATACATTTAAAGTGGTTACTGCACATAATAATGCTATTAAAATAATATCAGCACATATAATAGTAATTATAATAATAACATTATTATTGTAGTAACTTTTTTTAATCAACACATCAAAAACGCACACTTGAAAGCTAAACTTCGAAATTAATATACTTATTGTGCTGCTAAATGTACTTAAATAGAGAAAAATTCGTAAAAAATATTACATACATCAATTCATACAGCAATTACGAACAATGCAGAAAAAATAACCAAGACACAAATATTATTTAGTAAGATATGAAGACTATAGTCTTTTAAAATATTAAAACATCTTTGGAATGCATAATTATTGACTCAACGACCAAAAATGTAGAACACTATACATAAGTTACTTAATAATACATGTATAATCAATAATCATAATAATTTTGCAAGAACCACTTGTAAATCAAACGGGATTACATTCCAAGTCGCCAAGTCAAAAATATTCATAATGTATATTTAAAACACTTTCATAAATGCAAAAGTTACTGAATTAGTTGGCAACGCACGTTATATTGGCTCTCTTAGGAATACATGTTAGTTTTGAATAAAAATGTAAAATAAAAATGTCTTTTAATAAATCTTTTATCTAATAGTTTTACGAAAAAAGCCTCGAAAGATAAGTCTAAATATCACTACGTACTACCGAGAACCGTTTACATTCGAATGAATGACCAAAAAAGAAATTTTCATTATCAATACTTTTTAGCTAAAAATTTGCAAAACTTATGAAAAAAAAATGTTATCGCGTGTAAACGGCCTCCGAATAAATATTAACATTATGCGTTTGCATTAAAAATACAATAACGATATGAAGTTTCGATTAAGGCATACGATTCTTATTTAATAAGAAATATTCGACTGGGTAGCACTACGTTTTAAAATTAATTCGTATATTATAATATTAAGATCTTAATTATATCGTTCATAAAACTAATGCACCAATATTTTCGTGAAACATTGTACTTTCGAACTGTCTTTATTATCATTTTCACAGACATACATCGTCATATTGCACCGCGTTTTTCTGTCTTCTTTCAAATTTTTAAAGCCTGCTTCACATATGCATCAAAACATATCAATAGTTTAGAAATGGAATTCGGAAAAATAACGTGTGTAATACACATTAACTTTTATACGCGTATACATGTTTTTATCACTCATTGAAAATCTTATGATACATAATGTGAAACATTACACAAAAATGTTACGAATATTTTAATACGCTTACATTTTAATCTAAAAACATTTAAATATATGTAAGCTGTATATATAAGTGCAATTGTAGTTGAATTATCATAACACATACATCACTACAACGTACGGCAATTCATTTATCGGAAAAATTATTTCGGTATAACGTAAAAAATATTCTTGGCACTACACATGATCAGGAAATTTTCAATGTTTATATAAAAATAGTCAGAGGTTATAGGAAGACAGACTTACATACATAAATAGCTTCTTGTGGTATATCATATTTATATTGACGCAAGACCGTTTGAGTCGAGTAAAGAAAATCAAAATATTATCCACCTGTATTGACACCGTACTAGACTTATTTATAGGTAAATACAATGATATTATATAACTATAGATATATGTATAAGTTGACCCATAATAATTTTCACTTTCCTATATTAGCCTCATAAAGGTTAGAAAAGGGCAAACGTTTTAATCACAAATAATATGAATGTACCTATCTATAGTTATAAAACATCATTGGGTAAATAAGTTTGAAATAAATTAATGTATAAAAATAAAGCGCAAAATACATGCCCTTAAACAATAAAAATATTACATAGCAAACAAAAATTGAGATCTTCAGTATAAAAAATCAATATAAAAAACACACATCAATCAACACATAACGAAAAATCATTTAAGCAATCGATACCTAAAGCTAAATACCTACCTAAATATTTTATAAAGAAAATTCGGCATTATCAATATGTAAAGAGAAATAAGACGAAATATTTGATAACTTTTAGAAGTATATAAACGTTCCTATATACCACTTTGACAATAAATTAGAAAAAAATATGTTTGGCAGTTTATTTGGAGTGTCTAAAATTTATTGAAACTATGACAATCAAAATATTAAGTCTCATTTAGTTGTTCTGGCTTTGAAATGCATTTTTTCATCACAAAGGCGTATATTGGAATTATGTTAATCACACCATATTTGGTCCATCTTAATCTGTTAACCTCCGCTAAGATTCACTAAGAAAATGACTCACACCATCAAAATAGCTGAATTTATTTAAGTATACAATTCCTTATACGTTTCAATACTTTCAATTTCCTTTCATCAGTCTTAACATATATAAGGAATGCGGCACTTCTGATTTATTACCATAATTGAGACACTGATAACACAAATAAACATTCGCCGAAGAAAGGCACTATTCGTTAGGAAGATCGAAATTTGTTATCGTATTGGTACTAGAGACTAGTTTCCTTTTTTGAAAATTGCAAAAATTTTAACTACTACTGCTAGCATAAAGGACGTTGCTATTATTTATTGCTAAGAAACATTATATTCTTTCTCTCTCATACTAGAAACTAGTTGTTTGTAATATTCATTAATCTTATATTTTCTTCATAATGAATATTATTATGAACATTAATTCCTGTTTGTGCAAAACTTGTTAATGTTAAGGAAATAAAGGTAGTATGAAAGTGCCGCATTCCCTTAAAAAGCAGCCTCAGTTTGATTTCGATCACAGTTTTACTGTTACATTATAAGGCATTGTGTGCACTATTTGGAAACAACGGTGTATTTCAATACAATAACAACTATCCCATATATGTTCCGACTTCTATAACAAGGCAATTTTTTGCAGCGATATAGTCGTACACAACTGAAATTTTTTTATATGGAACTCTCAAAAAATACTGTAATAAAACAGCCTCGACGCTAAAGTATGAACACAATTTTTAAAAAATTTATCGAGCTTTAAAATTTTAATATTTGTTATATTTCATACAATAATATAAAGGCGGTCATAGTTTTTTAAGCAGTCTGTATGTTTTATAATTTGTCAACTATATTCCGCAAAAAATAGCTTTGTTCAGAGCACCTAAGTTTATTAAAATTTAGATCAAATACGCACCACAGTGGTGCAATCTTAAAGTAGGTAGTTTAAAATAGCACTAAATATTCAAAGAGGATATAATATAAGCACAATGGTGGACACGATAAAGCCTCCAATGCATAGACAAGTATAGAAAATTCTATTTTCTCTATCCCTCGCGGTCTCGACTTCTAATGTTGATTGCGATTCATAATTATTCTGTATATCAAGATTCATCTTTCCCCTGTTATATCTATCTACATCGACCGTTTCTTCGGTCAAATTTATTGGGAAATCCACCTCATCGGTGTCGTAAATTTCGAAATTATCACTCTTCAGCACACCATCACCTTTACAAAATGGCGTCACAAACTGTATCCTATTCTTCTGGTAGTACGGTCCCCTTGCTCGTAGTTCGTCACTATAAACAGGGGAGTACTGAGTGGGGGGCGAATCGTTATTATTATCGTACTGGAATTCCTCCGACTCGTCGAATGTGTAATCCTGGTCGTTGTAATTGAAGTTGCTGATGTACCTGTCGTCGCTGTAGCGGTGGCGGGAGCGGTCGTAGTTGACTTCGATGGTGTCGAATTCGGGGCTCGCGGGGGGGACTTCTTGGGGGTCTTGGGGGTATGATTGTTGGGGGTGTTTGGGGTGTTGGGTGTCGTGTGCCAGGAGCGCCCGCAGCGTGCGCGCGAGGGCGTGCCGGGCGCGCACGCTGGGCTCGCTCAGAATGTCATCGGGCGAGCACAGCTCCTCCTGGAACACACGCCACCCGACACTTAGTTTCACATTATAGGCACTTTTCATTTTTTTTTGTTTTTTTTTATTAGTCGGATTTATAGAACGCGTGACGCTCGATTTCGGTTGACGGTTCGGCGCGATAATGACGTTATAAAAATATCTATTTCTACTTATTTGAAAAAAATTAATGTAATAAGGATCAAAAAATCTATAAACTAATTAGTTACGAATACGACAAAAATATCTACGAACATTCGAATAGTCATTTCGTAAAAATAAAATAACATTTATTAATACAATTAATTACCAAAATTAAACTTTTGATGATGAATGTAAAATTTGAAATTAAACATTCAAATGATCGTAGTCTTTAAAATATAAAAAAAATACACACCTCCTCTACTCCTATTTTTCGACACGCCTCCAGAAAGTTGTCAACATTCCTTCTACACCTTGCCATTGTTAATTTGGGCTGAAAACAAACAATGTAAAAATTATGATATTGGATTATTTATCAATAAAAAACATTTACAATTTATGTTTTCGGAACTTTAGATTTTCAAATGTCTTTTGATGAAAATCATCAAAAGACATACTCATTTGTCAATATTTCTCTATCTGATATCAAAAAGGCTGTACCTTTTATTAAGGTTATCCTGACGTATAACAATGTCGACCAAACTTAAACCAGATATATGAAACGAAAGATTTTTAGCAGTTAATCAGTTAAAATAGTTTAACAAACCTGCGCAGGAGACGGCACATGAACGGACGCGACGGACCTCGGTCGCACGTGATTCGCCAAGTGACATAGAACTACACCATCCGCTAAGACTGGCGCGAGTTGCTCCGGTAGCGACATCTTTAGCCGCGTCTCGATTATCTAGTTAACATAATATTTATATTATAATAGTATGTAGTTCCGTCAACATCGCTAGTGTAACATGACTGAATGTAAATCTAATAATATTTATGGTAGAGCTGAAACGGCTCACTCATTTTAAATCGAAACGAATGTCAAATGCATCTCATAGTGATACATTGCAAGTGTTGTCTTATCTACTTTTATTCATTACGAGTACAACAACTGAACTTGTGAGAGGCGCGCGTACAGAGCGCGGAATGCGCTAGGCCAGTGGCGCTCAAATATTCAAATATTTTAAAAGTGTAAAAAATATTTTCAAAGATTTATTAAAATATTTTTTACGTGATGTGTTGGACATCTGGAACCCCCATTTGAAAATCGGTAATTAAAAAAGAAACTCCTTATATACATATAATGCTAAGTCAATAAGTCTTTGTTTATATTTTATTGTTTTATCGTTAATCGTAATAAGTAATTTATCGATTTAATGACACATTTTTAGCGATATATTTGTGTTATCATTTAATTATGCGATAAATATATTCATTGAAAACAATGCAGAACAACGTACGTTGTAAATCATTCAAGTAAAAAAGTATTGTTATATTTATCTATGAAAAGGTAGAACTAGTCACTTCAGTACACATTCCAACAAGGGCTACCAATTCGTTTGATTATAATCTGTTTATAATTACCGTCCTCAACTGCTGCAGAAGATCCGACTCCTCCTTCTGCTTATCGAACTCCCTCTTCATGGTGAAGCTCAGCTTGTCCGGAGGCGTGTCCTTGTTCCACGCTATCTTCACCGCCGGCTTAGCGCCCGCACCTTTCAAGTACGACACCGTTGTTAACAGTTTCGCTTCACCGTTCACCGTCCGAGGTATGTTTGACTTGAGACTGTTGTAACCTATCGTATTCGTTGGTGACTTGGTAGGGGACGTCGGCTTAGAATACGCGTCCGACCCGTTCAAACGCGTATAATCGACGTTACCGTTGACGGACGAGTACATTTTATTGACGTTTCGCGACGGAACGACTTTCTGGACGGGTCGTTTCGTTTCCTCGGGTTTTTCTTGATTGCCGTTTTGCGTTTGAAACCTTCGTGGTGTTGAATGGAGGATGGGGGAATTGGGCGTTATGGAGGCGTTAGGGGTCGAATTGGGGGAGGATGTGGAGTTAGAGGATAGGGAGCGATTGTAGGGGGATACGTTACTGTAGCCGTTGATGGGGGAATGCGGGGACTTCTGGAAGTGTACTGGGCTCTGGGTGAGGGGGTGTGCGGGGTCCAGCTCGGGGGAGGGGGAGGGCTGGTCACAGCGCGGCCGGTACACGTCCTGCTGGCGCTGCTGTCTTAGAGCTTCTTTGTATTGTCTGGAATACACGAATTTATTTTATTAGTACTACGAATATGTATAGAATACTTGCGTGGTTTATTCAACTTTACGTAACATTTCACTGGCAGTGTACCGAAGCGCGTGCAGTTAGTAAAAGCATTTTACAAAGCTGACGTAATAGCGGTATTAGTTCGGTTAAAAGCCTCCCACAGATTTCCATAAGACCCCTTTTCATATACGAAGGTTAAAAGAGCGATTTCAATAACGATCCCATTCAATCCACGCAAGTGTCGGTTAAGTCGGGTATTTACAACTGAAAGCGTACACACAGCGTTGATCACATTCACATGGTAGAACATAGAAATGACTGTTAAGTGCACCATGAAATTCGTACATTATAATGAAAGCTTTACTAAAATATTCGTATATCAAATTAATGTACACTTAACATTCATTACAGTATAAGAAGCCGAAGAGTACATGCGTCGCAGCTGACGTCACGCTAAACATATAAACACATAGTGCCGTGCCCGTGATTGTGTATGATGTACCTGTATGTTTGCTGATGAGCTAATTTACTCTTATCCTCGCCATTCGAAATGTTCCCTTCAGGTGATATACGGAAGCTGAAAGGGACAACACCGGGGTTAATATAAAAAGGGGACGGAATATGAAGGGTGATGATTGTGAGGAGCGAAAACTGTTGTTTACCTCTGCATCGGCCGACGCGATAGAAAAAAAATAAAAAAAATGTATATAAGCAACTAGATACTAGAAGAAGTCTATTAGTGAGAAGTGTCCAGTGTAGTAGCGTTACAAATGTCTAAATATTCCTATTCGGTAAATTATGCTGTTCAGTTTCAATTTGAAATGTAAACAAATCATATCGTGATAGATTTAGGAGATTATCTTATGGATTTTGAGAAACTATTTGATCTGAAGCAAAAAGAGATGTCTTGCTGTAATAAATTATATTAAAAAATAATTAAAAGAAACATATCAAATTAACAGTGCCTTTGATTATTTAGATAAAAATTAGTACGTAAAATCATTGTAATTTGTAAAAGACATAAACAAATACGTTAACATTTAGATTGTTTTAAGTTAAAAACAATCTAAACGTTTACGTTAGAAGAACGTTACGTTAATTAATTTAATTAAGTTTTTTTAAGTATAAAGTTAATCCTGAAAGTGAACAGTATAC
>DVXP01002904.1:0-12021 GCA_018235645.1 Junonia grisea | reverse complement strand
TAATTCGGTAACATACATAAAAAAAAAGGCCCCGACGAATTGAGAACCTCCTCCTTTTTTTGAAGTCGGTTAAAAAAAGGATTATTAACATTATGCCCAACGAAGTGGGCACGGGTCAGCTAGTCTTACTATAATACTTTGCTCCTCTATAGGCTGTAACGTGTTCTTCCTTACAAAAGATACCGAACACAGAAATACATTATGACTATTAGTATGTATAGATACAGATGCCCAACTTTTTGATGGTAAATATTAAAACTTATATATAACTAATTTTATTATTTTATTTTAGTTAGTTTGTTTGTTTATTGGATTTTCATGTACTTAATATATTATCTTTGATTTTAATAACTTTGTTATCTGTCTGATCTGCAGTATATTACAAATCATTAGCGGTGGTGACTTTTCATCGAATAATTTTTTAGGCTAGATGACTCAAAATACACCTTGTCTATATAAACTAAACTATACAAAATCCTAGAACACATAATGTACATTGTACAATGTCCTATCGTGTAACATTTACTCTCCAATACGCCTGAGGCGTCAAAGAGCTATACAATATAGGACCACTACTAGTATTAGATCTGCACCAACGGCTAACAAAAAGCCAATTAGTCTATTTGCAAACTGATGCATGAGATCAGAATACGTCGTTAAATATGATTTAAGATTTGATTTTGCGCTTTTAGTTATATATAGCTATTGTCTGAGGAGCATTTGTCTCTAATGTAGTAATATAAACCAGACTGAGTAATGTTACCAAATCTAGGTAACTAGGTACAATTAGAGATTGTGCACTAGAACAATCAGAAGCTCTAATACCAGTTTTTCGTCATTTTTTATGGTTATTCTCTTAAAATAATATTGTTTAGCACTGCATATATAAACATTTTTGATATTGGCGTCACTAATTAATGTAGTATACAAAATCAGCCAAATAAAACTAACTGAAGTTGTCACTATCAATGACTGTCCCACTGAAACTTAAGATTTTCCCCGTCACTTATGATGTGATGTGCTTCAAATTGAACTCAACATTACAGCAAAATAAGTAAAGAAAAGCAATTTAATTCTGAATACTCAATGTTATCTAACTGTTAAAATTATGTCAACATATATTTTTGTTTAATAATATTTATACAGTTGATAATAAGTAACATAAGTCAATGTGTATCAAAATATTAAATAACTCATTCGAAAGCATACACTACTAATAAATTGAAATTTTGAAATATATTTATACTTTCCAGCAAATATCCCCAGGGTGTTTGGTTGCTCCGATATTAAAGTTATAAATGTTCAAAAAGCATTATATTAATTACTAGGAAAGTTATATGTAGATTAAAATAAAATCTAAAATACATGTTTTCCACTATCGATGTCGATTACCGATTTCATGTAATAAGATAAACGAATTATTATGTAAAACAACAAAAAATAATAATAATCTAAAAAATGCAATGAGATTTTATCAATAGACATGAAAAGAAATTACAGTAAGGCTGATAAATATAATTAAAATACTGTTATTTTATTTCTTATAACTTGCAATAAAGAAAACAAATCACATTAACTGGCGCTACATTCAGCCACAAGCTATACATTAAAGTCTGAGCACGAAGATTTTTTTTTTTTATTCTGCTTTTATTTAGGGTCTTTGAATCTACAGAAGATTATGTCAGACCCATCGTATCCTAATTATAACTACAAATACACAAAAGTTATTCCTTAAGGATTTTAAAAATTAGTCGGTACAAAGATATTGCCACTGCCGATATCGGTGACGAAAGAATTGTTTGAAATGTACCCACATCTACAAGATTTATGTTATAATTTTTGATAAGTGTCTTTCGCATAATTTCGCTTCGCTTGCTTTCCATTAAAAGGTGTTGTGTGTCTTTAACTATACCACAAAGAGAACGAAGTGGTGTATTGCTCTTTTTTAACAAATATTTAAAACTATTAAGTGGCATGTGTCCTGATCGTAATCTGTGAGCAATAACAATTAAATTCCTTGGTAACTTATCATTTAAAAACCATGGTATACGAGAGGGTTTACTTTGCAAAATTTTGTACCAAATTCCTTTTGATTTTGAAATGTCATTAAATTGATTTTTCCAAGAGTTTATGATTTTATCCTTATATTTTATCAGAATTTCTGAATAATCTGGCGTAACAAAGATCTCAGATCCAAAAGAAATAGCTTGTTTAGCTGCTTTATCAACCTTCTCGTTACCAGCTACACCAATATGCGCCGGAACCCATTGCAATTTCAGCGATATCCCTTTACTAATAAGATTTAAAATCTTATCAAGAATTACGTAAGCTATCGATATGCTTCTCTTGCCAGAGGAGCATCGAGCTATGTGAAATAATGCACTTTTGCTGTCCGATAAAATGACAAATTTTTTAAGTCCTCGGGAATCAGCGTACGATAATGCTTCTGAAATTGCAAGGAGTTCCGCCGTCATTATAGTATTATCAGAAGTAATCTTAAAACATTCCTTCACATTATGACTGGGATCATAGAAAGCTGCACCAAGTCCCTGGTTAGTTTTAGAGCCATCGGTATATATATGAAACCAACCATCATACTTAGATTGTATCATATTTAATGTAGTGTATTTTAAAATTTCGTTATTAGTGTTGGTTTTAGAACGTGTAAGGCCCTCAATTTCCATACAGATGAAGTCAGTATTTATATTTGTTGTCCAAGTGTTGACCATTGAAAACATTTTTAGAGGGTTGCAAGAGAAAATTTTTTGTGACTTAACATCGCGATATATATCTATAAGCAAGGGTTTCTTTTTCTTTTCCCAATAACTAGACTGGCATAACTGAAGTAGATCACTGAATAAATTTATTGTGATATTATTAGACCAGGCCATTGATTTAAGGCAATATTTTGTAGCTAAGTATTGACGTCGTAAGTTAAGTGGGGGAATACAAAGTTCGGATTCCATTACATGGATTGGTGTAGTCTTTATAAAGCCACCTATAATACGTAAAGCGGAATTTTGTATACGATCTAATTTTTCTAAATGTGTATTGGCTGCATTATGAAATAAAACACAACCATAGTCCATTCGACTACGGATTAGAGAAATATATAATGAACGTAAATGCTTAGGGTGTAATCCCCATGATGAGCCTGCAAGAATTTTCAATAAGTTTAAAGTCTTCGTAGTTTTTTCTTTTATTTCATTGATATGTTTGTTCCAAAGCAAGGACTTGTCTAACCAAAGCCCTAAATATTTAATATTCTGCACAGATTCAATATTTTGATTGTTTATTTTTAATGAAACAGTGTCTATCTTTCTTTTCCTTGTAAATATGCAAAATTTAGTTTTTGTTGGAGATAACTCTAAACCGAATTTTTCTATAATCGTAATCATAGTCATCAGTGCCTTCTGTATATCAATATTACTTTTATTTAGATCCTTGTGTTGTGCGTAGAAAACAAAATCATCAGCATATTGTAAAACCATAACATTTGTAATTGCAGTATATATTTTTGAAGTTAAAATATTAAAAAGAAGTGGAGATATTGGGTCTCCTTGCGCCAACCCTCTATTTGACCATCTCACTAAACAACTTTCTGGATTATCTTCATTTATAATCTTTAAATATCTTTTACTCAAAAACTCCCATAAATATTTACATATCCTAGACCCAACTTCCATATTGTCCAGAACTAAAATCAATTGATCAATGAGAACATTATTATAGGCATTTTCAATATCCAGGAAACAAGCTAAAGTGGATATATTCCTTGAAAATCCTATTTGAACATGAGATACAAGCCGAACTAAACAATCAATGGATGACTGACATTTTCTAAAGCCAGTATTAAAAGGTGAAATTACTTTATTATGTTCTATAAACCACTCTAAACGTTTAGTTATCATAGAATGATAAATTTTACATACACAAGAAATAAGAGAGATTGGTCTAACCTTAGAAGCCATATTCGGATTTAAAGAGTGTTTATGTATAGGAACAATCTTAATATTACGCCATTGTTCTGGAACAAACGATTGCAAAAATATCAAATTATAAATTTTGAGCAAATAGAATTTAGCATTTAAAGGTAAATTATATATCATAGAGTAAGTAATACCATCGTCTCCTGGAGCAGTATCTTTTGATTTTAAACAATTAAGAAATTCTTGCATTGAAAATTCTTGCTCTAATAATGGGTTACTTGAATGTATTGTAGGTGGAAGAGTTTCAACGAAATCTGGTGTTAAAGAATTTAGAAGTTGTACTTTTTTATCGTGAGGAATTTGAGAATAATTATTATTTGTCCCTTTCATCCAACACATTTTACGCCACATAGTTGGGCTATCAGTTACTTCATCAACTTCATCACAATTTTTATGCCAATCCTTAGTTTTAGCGCGCCTGGTTACATTTTGTGCCTTTGATATTTTTGATCTTAATATATCAAAATTATCTGGAATAGGATTACGTCTAAAATTTTTGAGAGATAATCGGCGTTCAGCCATAGCACAGGACAAAGATGTATCCCAATACGATTTGGGCTGAAAAACCTGAAGTGGGCGTGAAATATTTATTTTCATTGGAATACTTTTGTCAGCTGCTTGATTAATCTGATTTACAAAGAAATTATACATATCCTGTACATTAATACTATTTTCGGATAGCTGACTAAAACTGTTGTTCAATAGATTTCTGTATTCTAACCAGTTAGCTAATTTAAAATTACGTCTTTTCGTAGAAGTTACTTTATACTTAGATTCCAAATTATATTTTATACATATATGATCGCTACCTAAGTTTTCTTGGAGAGTTTTCCATTTAAAATAAATAGCAATATCTGAACTTACGAAAGTAATGTCGGGGGAAGTAGACTGTAAAGTGTGGTTAACTAATTTAATTCTTGTGTGATCTCCGTTATTTAGAGATATAAAATTATTATCTAATGAGGCTTCATATATTTGAGATCCTCTAGTGTCAATTTTATTGGACCAATTTGTATGATGGCCATTAAAGTCACCTGCTACTAGAGAGTTACCAGTAAAATTTGAGAATAGTTGATCCCAGTCACTTTGTGAAGTTTGAACTGATGATGGACAATATACAGAAGTAACAAAATCTAAATGTTTACAATTTAATATTTTAACGGAGACAATTTCGATTCCTGAATTTCCTACGATAATATTATGAGTTACACTTTTAATCGATCTATGAACCATAATGGCTACACCGCCATACGAGTCAAATCTGTCATTTCTATATATATTATAGTCTTTAAGTCTAAATGTTACTTTGGAGTCTAACCAAGTTTCACTTAAAATACATATGTGAATATTTTCTCTGTTCAGTAGTAATTCCAAATCAATTTTTTTAGGAGCTACACTTTGGGAATTCCACTGTAATATATTTATAGCTATTTTATTAAAGTATATGTTATCCATTATAAAGCATGTTCAAAATTTTTTTAATTGTCTCTTCATTACTTACAGTCTTGTAAAATATTGACATCATCCATTCGAATAATAAGTGCATAACCGAGGTGATCTTTTCTTCAAGTGTTTTTTTCGAAATCATAATATCCTTCAATTTGTATAATTTTTTGATAAAACCTGTTTCCTCTTTATTCATATCAGTATTTTTATGTACCTCTTTATCAGTTGTCTCAGCATTTCCTGTGATCTCTTGGTTGTTTTCTTCTTTTTTATTCGATGACGCCCTTTTCTTCGATTTCTTTCTTCTATTAGGTCTTTGAGAATTTAAGTTACTCGAAGATAAATTTTCTTCTTGAATTTCTTCAGATTTATCTTCCTCACTATCATTTGTTTGTTCTTTTTCCTTTTCGATGCTGATAACATCTATGGGAGTCACGTGATTAAGTGGCACATTAGGTCTCATATTATAATTATTGTTTGTAAGGCCCAAATTATTTTGATCATGGTTTTTGTTGTTATCTTTGAGATATAAGGACAATGCAATTTTGTATGTACAATTGTCTCTACTCATAATCGCACGTATTCTTTTTTCTTTCAAAAATAGAGGACAACTTTTATCAAAGGACATGTGATTACCCTTGCAATTAACACAGATATATATTTGAGAATCACAATTAGCATGTTTTCTGGTACATTTTGGACATATCTTATTTTTTATTGGGCAACTACGAGCTAGGTGTCCATATTTCCAGCATGTTGAGCATTGTGTTACCGGAAAAGTATAGGGTTCCACTTTAAATCTTCCTCCGTATCCATAAACATATGCTGGTAAAGTAGCACTTTTAAAACAAAAACGTACCGTTTCGCAATTTATCCATTCCCCATTTTCTGTTTGCTTTTTAAGCCTTTTCACAGAAATAATCTCCGACTGACTCGTAAAAGCTTCTAATAACTCACTTTCTTCAACCTCCATTTCAATGTATTTAACAATCCCATAGGAGTAGCTAACCTCATTTGTTAAATGACACCGGTAACCCAATTCATTCATTTTTGCACTATTCAATAATTTATTGGCATCATCTCTCGTTTCAAATTTTATGTATACCTTGTATGGGTTTTTATATTTAATGCTTGTTATATTTTGTAAATTTTCTGACTTCAGTAACTTAACTAAACCTATTTGTTTAGGTAATAGCTCTATAGCACTTAAACATACTTCGAATTTGTCATCCTCTAGATTCTTGTTATTGGTTTTCGAATTACTTCTTGCAACTCGTTTCACTCTTCTTTGAACAGTTACAAAGCCTTCTTCATTTTCTTCGTTATTTTGTTCTTCGTAAACATTCCAGTTTCTTTTTATCGGTCTTATATCATTATTATTATCTCTCAACGTAGATACATCATTTCTCGACTCTTCACACTCATTAACATCTTCAACACGGATATTATTACTCACACACTCATCTTCACTCATATAGTTAAACTCAGATGTCAGAGCGACACTTTCCATTTTTTCCGCATTGGTGAGGGTAGTTTGGAAAAAAGTTACCAAGACTTGTACGGCCTTATCTCAATGCGTGCGCTCGCTGGAAGATACCGCGCGCGACTGATGTTAATAGGTTTTAGTATGGAAAAATCTAATTTTGATTATCAGCTGGGAATGTTACAGACATGAAATAAAGACTATTTGATCTTAATAACATACAAAGATACTTACAATATCGTAAATCTCTCGTTCTGCTTTCAGGATATAACTTCTGAATCGATTGCCATAACATTTTGCAGATGTAAAGTTAGGAACTAAATTAAATAATAGCTTTTTCTTACCCAGAGTGATAAACGACATAGGCGGAAGTAGCTACGGCAAAAGGTACTTATATAAACGTAACCTTATATAATATGTACGTCAAAGCTTTATTATTAGTTACGCAATATGCGACTACCTAAGGACTGCTTAAAAGTGTAAACTCTTGTGTCCTACATAAGACGAAAAGTAAATCTGACATAGTTATACTCTTGCGAACATTCAATCAATGGCGCGAAAATTGAACTGACGAGAGATGTAGAAATATTGTCAGCACAACAATAGGTTTTATGGAATACTTTGTCACTTTATACGGTTTCATTCGAGGGCTTATCGGCTACAATGGTTATTGTCTCTCTGATCCGCCACTTGACAGATTGCATGAACCGCGGCGTTAATCACGCGTATAGCGCCATGAGAATGAATAACTAATCTTTATAGATTGTCACTTTCGTGCTATACTATATTGTAATGGTATAGACAAGCTTATAATTAGGACAAACGTATGCTACTAAAGAGCAATTGTTATTTAGTAGCTTAGAGGAAGACTGCTTGAAAAATATATTGTTAGATTTTTATGAAAGTTGTAATGTAATGAAAATTTTTCAGTCACATCTCATAAGAAATTATGGTTTAGTCGTTTTGTATACAAAGAGAATATATTTGATGCCGTACAAAATGTCGGTTAAGCTCACGTTGCTTACGCGGTTTCAATTTGCCACTTTCTGTGTACCGTTTCATAGAAACTTTAGATTAGACGTGATTATTAAATTCCTATCCGGCACGAGCATAAATCTTAGCGAAACGGCAATCACGGCGTACTCATATACAGTTATGTACTTAATAAGCAAGTATTTACCAAATTTTGTAATATCGGTCTCAATATCTAATTAAACACACGTTGTATTAAACTAGCAATATTGACTGGTACCTACACTAATAGTGTTCAATGATGAACATAACACTGATTAAATGAAGTATTATTTACGAACACTTAATCGATAAAAATATGTCACTGATCAGAAAAAAACAGACATTTCAACAATATAAAGTAGCAGCACGTAATAATTCTGATGTCCTGCTTTTAAAATCTATGGCGTAGGACATCGCATCGTATATTACATTTCTAAAAAAAACGAAAAATCTATTTTGATTTATTTTAACGATAACAGCGTGTATGGTTTCTAACAGCTTGAAACCGAGGATTTTCATTGCGCGACGATGTTTCACAGCGTCTAAAGTAATCCAGTACTGCGTACTTTGAAAAAAATACAATGTTTTTATTTTTGACGCCGTTTACGACCTTAGATGTATACCTAAAACTTTCACATAGACATGCATATTTTTAATAAGAAACACCAGAGTATAAAGCATGAAGTTAGATGCCCAACTAACTGCAATTCTCAACTAACCCTAACTATTTCAAACTCTGAATATGCATACTTATCTAGTCAACACATACTCTTCGACTCCTTTTAAACTTGTTCTCTGTTCTCCACTCAAGAAAGCATAAATAATCTATTCAAAAACCGCTCGCATCTGCTCTTGAGTTTTAGTTTTGCAGTTACCCTATATTGTGCTGCAATTTAGTACAAGTTGGCGTCTACCCTTATATTAGTTGTTTGTCTGAACTCTGAATAGTCAAGTCTCGTAAAGTTTCGCTGCCTTAAACTGTTTAAAGATTGTTGTGTGTTGTTGTTGAGGAGAAAGCGATATATTAAGTATATACATGGGAAGTATGAACTTGGACTATTATGATATTTTTATTTAGTTATGGACTGAAACATCCATTCTTAAGAAGAATTTAACCGTGTAAATAAGAAAACATTTATAATACGTAAACACAAAGCTGTCAAAATGTTACACGTTGTATTGTTTTGCGCATTCAGCTTGATTCGGTATATCAATGCCAACGGACGCGTAACGTGTTGTTTATTTGCAAAAAAACAAGCCTATAACCGTTTACAACGCTTAAAACTCGGATCCAGTTCGCTGTACCGTGCTACATAGTAACATGTAAAGCCACGTACAAAATGTGCTTTCACCGGTACCTATGCAGTGCCGGCGTTAGGGTCACTGACATTCCAGGCCCTAGACCCTAATTCAGAGACCGCGTTTAGTTTTTAAAAAGTTCGACATCTATCTTAGATATACCAATTAAGCTAAAAGAAGGTCGACCTCTTTCGTTCCTTATCTTAAAAGTACATTTTAAGCTAAAAAGGGATCATATTCGAGTGTTAAATTTATGCTGCCCCAGACTTCAATGACCCACCAAGGCACCAGGGGTCATCGCACCTCTCTCTGGCGACTCGTCCTCAACTAACGCCTGCACTGTACCTACGCGTTGTACGTGGTAGTATACGCATGTACATACAAACTGCTTTGCTTACAATGTGCAGTCTATTCAATCTCATCACATGTTGTACGTATACATAGCTAATACGTTCTACACGACCGAATATGCGTATACGATCGCAGTTCGTAGCTACAGCAATAAAGTGGAGTAGTTTTCTCGATCCTCTGCTCCGATATAAATTAAGAATACCTTACATTCCAATCTAAGAAAACCCAAAATAATCCTTATTTCTTATATTAGATTAGTTTTCCTTTACTCAGTCTAACCTTTAAAAGGCTGCGATCAATAAACGATTTTATACCAACATTATGTATGAAATAACGGCTTAATTACGCAAAATTATCATCATAGGATCGATGTCAGTAGACACATTTTTGCCAGCGATTTAAAATAGCCTGTCAAAATTTTTCTATGGTAGCGACAGTTTAACTTTGATTAGGTCCGTGCTGCTGTTCATAATGTAAATCCTTGTCTCATTGCCATATTTTACTAAAAAGATTTGGAATTAAGTACGTTTCATCCAGCGCTTTTTCCATCCTAGGCGGTCATGATTTATGTTGTAATCAATTTAAAATTTGGTTGGTCTTAAATGATTTAATCTCTGATCTTGATCATTACACTTCCTTACATCATTTTACAAGTAATTTCAAAAGTAATACGAGAAGATTTGGTTTCGATCGTATGGAATAGTTAAGTTGTAAGCAAAAAAAAACAATAAAAGTACCGACTAAATATTCATTTTAACTGACCGTTAGAATATTGGAACGGCGTTTCAAACCGCGATATTTCTCACTAAAGTGGCTATACTGGGGGTCAACGTTCAGCGCATGGGCTATTGGGCTATTGCAGTACCGGCGATAATACTATAAAACTACGAGTAACTCAAATAGCTTTCATTTCTAATTTCGCAGCGGAAAAATTTTTAGTTTTGCAGTTTAAAATTTTCTTCTTTTTAAATAAACTTCACTTTTAAGTTTATATTGTTAATAAGATATCGTACTGTTTTAAATTTTTACAATGAAATAAAATCAATATAGTTATAATGATTAACATGTTTGTTTAAAATAAGATATCTTGTAATAACATAAGAAATCTAAAGGCTAAATGGAAATTAGCAATTTTAAGTTAAGTCGAGAGGCATACTATGCATTTCTATGTATGTATATATCTACTGTAAAATGGGAGATTTCACTTCCTTTGTGCCTGCGACTGCACTTTTAGCTGACCTTTTGTACTGAAACACAATAAAGTAAAACATTTTTACTTGAACGTAACTATAAAGCCAGAAAGGTGAACCTAACTAGGTATAATAGTGTATAAGGTGTTTCCGATTAAAGGGCTAAATGGCCAATTATTTTCTCTTGGTACGGATTTTCAGATCTTAATGTATGTAAGTTAAGTATGCCTATTCCTGATAAACAGGATGCTTTCCTTTCGAAGCTGAAAACGTGCTGAAATCAATTAATATTTTCATAGACCCTAAACCTTGCGATATTTTCGTCAAACTAGTGGTCAGATGTGAATCAAAGTGTTGGTTATTTTAACATTAACCGAAGCGAAACATCGATTTTTACGCCGACCCCATCAATTCATAGCCGATAGCGCTTAATACTCGTATGTCCAAGAAACGCTGAATTTCTAGGTTATAAGGTCTTCAATGACATGTTTTATAGCTCGCTGGGCAGACGCCTGGAGATTAATGGAATCTTAAGTGACCATCGCTACTTTGTTCCCAACTATATTTTATATACGAACAATTGAGCTAATTGATGTGATTCGTAATGAATTCTCAAAAATAAGGAGTGAAAAGAATGTTGACGGGAACTATTGATGCTAAAATGTAAATGACTCGATTCATAGTAAGATATAGGTAATCGTAGCTATAGAATTGCGTATATGTTGTCAGTGTGTTACTAAACCGGGAAACTTTGTTTGTTTTATAAACTTACTTATACTTGCGGCAGCTCTTTCTTTTTACATTAATACACTTCTTTCTATAATACACTGTGTACTTTATCAAATAAATCACCTCTACTTTTCTCTTAGTTTAGAACCCAAGTAAGATGTTTTCTAAAGATCACTTAATTATAATGTAAAATAAAATTGACTTTCTAAGTAAGCACTTAATATTTCAAAAAGATAACAAAACTGAATGTACACATAATAAAATTAGGTTAAATAAATGTGTCTCGTCAAATCATATAAATCATAATATTTATTGCATTGCCCCCCTATAATGAACTGTGCAATTGTCTTGCATTTTGAGCTGTTAAAAGATACATTAGTGAGTGAGTGAGCTTTATCACGACAGAGGAAGATCTTTAGGAGTTTTACTCGGCAATTTCTACGAAGTGAGCACTTTCAACCACTCCTATTTATTTCTAGAGAGAAATTCCCGAATGCAATCCTAAGCGTTGTATTTAAAG
>DVXP01002903.1:0-12023 GCA_018235645.1 Junonia grisea | reverse complement strand
CTGGATGAGGGTTGCGGAAGATCGGGATGTTTGGCGCAAACTTGGGGAGGCCTATGTCCAGCAGTGGACTGCGATTGACTTACGACGACGTAATTTGATAACGGCGTTACAGCGTTTTATAATGTGTAAGTTTTAAAGAAATTTAAAACGGTCAATTTGACCGCTGTTGGTAGGTTTGGTATTAAGACGATTAGTCGATTAAAACATACTTGTTTACAAGAAATACTAAGTATGAAATATTTCGACATTAACAAATTAATACCTGATAGAGCACATTCGGGCCTTGATTAGTAAATCGAAGTTATATTATTTAGGTACAAAGCAAGATGTGAACGGACACAGAGAATATGTAGCGTTTCATAAATTAAATTTTGAACATTACTAGGTGTTTATGTATGTTTTTTTATCCTGGCTAGACAGAAATAATACTGTTTGCGTAGTGGATATTTATTCAAGAGTACAATCAACAAAATGTTTAATTTAATCTGTTAAAATGTTTAATTAAGTCTGTTTTTTACTTACCACTACCTACTACAACAATAGTTTTGAAGTTAGCTAATTGTTAAGAGCTCTGAGAAAAACATTAAAAATTTCACTTCACATATAGGGGAGACACCCCAACAAAAATTATTTTTCAAGATTTTATTGTACGACTTTTTCGGCGTGATTCATATGTAGGTATACTTATACCGAATTCCAGCTTTCTAGTATTAAGGGCCTTGGAGCAAAGCCGCGGACAGACAAACAGACAGTCAGACGGACATGGCGAAACTATAAGTTTTGACTACGGAACCCTAAAAACTAAAAAGTTATATGAAGTAGGTATAGGATGATAGTTTATATTTTATTTTAGCTAAAAATGTATTTATTGCAACTCTGGCGTCTCTGTAATATATAGAGCAAACATTTGTCTACGAACTACCGTGTACTTTGTCATCCATTATATTACTTACTTAGCCGATATTTACATAACTTAAGATCTTTGTTATTTTATGTTCATATAAACTATAACAGGAATATCTCGTTATACAAGATTTTAATTTTTAGTAAGTGCATATTAGGTTGTGTGACATACAAAGCATAAGGTAAGGGCGCCTAATTCCGAGGTTATAGAAAAAACATTAAAATATTAAAATACATAAATTAAACACCTCTAGAATAAAATAAACTTATGTATTTAAAGATTAGGCGTTTTTTTTTTTCGAATAGGTATCTCGGAATAAGGTATAGTACCTAGTTACTTAAGAAGTAAATTTACTATATAAAACTGTCTGTCGAGCTCACATATTTTAGTCAAAACATTGATAATTCTATTACCCTATACAAAAATAAATAAAATCTTTGTAACTAAACAAGAAAATTAAACATTATACTTTTATTTTACTTTTACAAAAGTTCACTCAATGTCTACAAATACCCAACAAAACTAACTATTCCGAGTAGAACACGCAGTAACTTGACCATTTGTTAAAAAACAAAATGGTATTTCCAAAGGACAAAAGACATTGCAAAACCAAGCTTTTGCGAAAAGGTCTAAAGATGGCAAAGGTTATTCAACCACCCATTGTCCCTTATCAGTCCACCCCTCATTACCCCCTATTGTTATCACGCCATGCTTATCTATGTGTCTCACATACGGCGGACTTCAAAGTCGGCAGCCTTTGAGGAACCCCGACATTGTATAGGTGCAATAAAGTTGCCAAAAAAACAAACGGATTTTCAGCTTAACATTATTTGTTTATCCCTTATCTTAGCATTCAAGGAAGTCTTTGAAAGATTCGCAATTTGTTCTGTTTTAGAAATTTTTGTTAGCGAAACGTGTACTTATGAATGTTTCAATAGATATACCTAAATTTCTATAATGCATACAAATTGTTTTTAAAAATAATAATATAAATACCAATAGGTAGAGTAGATGAGCGGTTTGCGCAAATGTAATATTATAAAAAAAAATTTAAGACCTTATACCCTACCTAAGTATTATTTAACATTTTAAGCACATGAAAAAATCTAGCTTTTCAAGCTTGATTTCAAGCGAGAGAATATTTATTACCTATATCCTTTATTTTTTAAATTATTTAATTAATTCAAAATCGGACTACCAATTTTGGCTTAATAATAATAATCGGTTATTAAATAATGTCAAATATCAACACGATCATAAAACTACTTCCATATATCGATTTACGAATGACAAAGTTTTTATTATATTATTAATCTCAAACTTGAACTGCGAATGACATAGAGTAGCTCATAATCTAATAATCATTAAAGATATTAAAATAATGCTATAAATATGATTAACTATGTTCCGCTTCTGTCTTTAGCTGTATGATTTTAATTTATTTGTATTTTTTTTTTAATTTTTCCAGTTGATTTCATAGCTTAATAACAGACGAACGCATGTACCGTACCTATCATCCTACATGAAATATCGTACCTAATTCTTATGATAAAATTTTAAATATGGAATGAGCTAAATACTGTTCACGTAATGTTCATAGTAAACTAAACTACAAATCAAATAAAAATTCCGCCTAAAAATAATCAGTCTAAAGTCACTCTTATTACTATTAACAAACAAAGACGTCTTCTTGTTATTATTATTACCTGGGCCACACAACCCTTATCAGTAGGTCCTAGACAGGTAGGCAGCTATTCTTATTAACAAGTCAAGGGTCATCCCCCACTCTCCCCCGGTGTCCTCTGATCTCACGACTGTCATAGGATTAGTTTCAGTGTCACAGTCGGCTTATCCTTTAATCTAGACGTACGTGTCGCTACACTGTGTCGTGTCTTGAGTGTCAGTGACTTTTGAACAAAATTAGTGAAGAAATATTTACTAACGAAAGTTAGTTAGGCTTTATTATTCCATACGTGGAAGCAAACAATCCTTACCACTAGGCGGCTATAGTTTTCAGTGAGTCAAGGGTCATCCCCCACTCTACCGCTGTCCTCTGATCTCACGAGTGTCACGGGATTAGTTGCAGTGTCACAGTCGGTTTAGCCTTTAATCTAGAAGTACGTGTCGCAACTCTGTGTAGTGTCTTGAGTGTCAGTGACTTTTGAACCAAATGAGTAAGGAAATAAGAACTCTAACGTAAAGTTTAGGCTTTACAATTCCATATATTTGGGCCAAACAATTGTTGTCAGTAGGTCCTAGGCAGGTAGGCGGCTATTGTTATCAGTCAAGGGTCACCCCCACTCTTCCGGTGTCCTCTGATCTCACGAGTGTCACAGGGTTATTTTGCAGTGTCACAGTCGGTTTAGCCTTTGATCTAGACGTACGTGTCGTGACACTGAGTGTATAGTAACTAGTTAGTGTCTTGTGAGTGTCAGTGACTTTTGAGCAAAATGAGTGAGGATTTTGATGATAATTTGAGTAAACTGACTCAGTTCGTGAAGCGTTGGTGGGAAGATGATTACCAAAAGGTTTGTTTAGTGTTGATTTTGTACTTCAAATATTATATTTTGTATGTATTTTACAATTTGTTGTTGTGTCTATATGAGTATAGACATAATACGATATTTCTATCCTGTCGTTTTATAATATTTTTGTGTAGGTATATGTTTAACATAAATTTTCTATTTTTTTTAAATACTTTTATTTCACCTACCTAGTTGTTCCGTATAAAATGTATAAGGTTAAATCACATTATTATTTTTTAATTGAAACGTAAAATAAAGATGCATAAAATATTATTCTCCTTTCTCAAAAAAATAATTCTGAAAAACATTTCAAAATCATCACTTACAACTCTCAAGCAGAATTTCGATCCAATCTTAAGGACACTCGCGCCTAAACTCAAATCGATATTTGACCTCTGCCCGTAATCCAATTATTATTAATACCCATAAACGCTCCAAGGCGCCTTAAGCCGAGATTACGATAAGCCCTCATACTTGTCCCCGGTGTATCATTACGCATATTAACTTAAACGACCGACGTAATTTCATATGAAATCTAAATTATATCAAAAACTCATAATGGCTATTACCGTGTCTCTGTAATGATAGACCTCTCTTGTTCTTGTTCAAAACATATTGAAGGACAAACGTGTATTTTTTTGATTATCTATATCCGGTTTAGGGTTTTTTGTTTGATGTAAGCTTGAGTTGTATTTTAAAGCGATATATCGTAAACCATTAATTTGTTATCAATTTATCACGTAACTTCATAATTACTAGTTCAAAATATCTATCATAATATGTCATGTCTAATTAACAAAATAAAACATAAACAACAACAAAAAAATATAAATAATAAAAGTAAATTGTATCATAAAGTTACAAAATACATACTTATTTAAAAAAAGCTGCCTTGAAAAAAAAAACAAAATTTTAAAAATAGAATATAATAATACAGCGTAATAATTCATTCGTTCATCTGATTCATCGATGGCGACAGTCGTTAATGAAATTAATAAACAGCGCCCACCCACGCCATCGCCATTCCTGAACGACAAATATTGATAAACTGAATGTCGACATCGCTGGTGTCACGAACGGTTTGGAACGAACGATTTGTAGCGACATATCATTCAATACCATTCAACTACAAAAATGTATAAAAAATTGTAATAAAAGCTAAGTGATATGGCACACAATATAAGTTCCTTGCTCATACTTTCGTTAGGTACCTATATGCGTCTTCAAAAAAATTTTTTTTCATCCGTTATTTCACTCACTTTAAGGAATATTATGTTAGTGACTCCAAAAAACTTCAATGAATTGACTCTATCCCAAAACTAAAACATTTGCCATTAAAACACACAATATGTGGGCTTTTGTTTTAAAAAAGTTAACGAGTTTAGAAATCATTTTCGATTTTACTTATAGAACGCAAAGCAACGCCCTAACGTTCTAACAATTATTCTGAAGTAATGGTAAGTAATAGAGGAATTATATGTAGCCGTCGTAGTGTTTATCTAGCTAGCCCACTAATTATATGATAGGCACTTTACTACGTACCTGTGATACTAGATTAGTAATTGTTATTTGTTAACTGTGAAAGTTTCACTATAAATATTTTAACGACGGTGACTTTAATAAATGTAATACCTACACGTTTTTGGACTTACCTACTTTACTAATTTATCGACTTTTTTCTATATTTCGGTAGTTAGCTGATTGCGAGATTTATAGGCATACAAATGAACTCTTTATCGTTATTTATTATAAGTAGGTATAAAGTTTCTATATCTATGTAGGTATGTAAATAATAGTGTATAAAACTTTACATTATAATATGTGTACACAATTTGACAGTCATTGCGTGATAGAATGTTGTACTACTTTTAATACTCATAATAAGTTTATATAGAACGAAGATTTATAGCTACACATAACTAGTGAAGGCCTTGTTCTCGTAGTTTTCTTTTCTCATCATAAAACTCTCCAATGACTTATATTTAAAGCTTATTATGAAAAAAGATAAAACAGTGCGCTTCAAAGTATGAAACCTGTTCACTTACTTCGTATCATACGCTGAACAATATGGCATGTCACGACAGCGAGCCAAAAGCGATCATCGCGAAATGACCATATAAAAAAATAAGAAAACCCCCTCAATGCAAAATAGACCTTAAATTTCAATAATAAAGTTCAACATCCATCGACGGAATTTATGAAAAATGCTGTGAAATATGTCCGCTTGTCCATTGCTCTGACGGTAGGCGTGGGTCAAAATGCAACGCAAATTTAATATTGCTATCTTTTCATTTAAAAATCGTATTTAACGGAACGTATTAAGGTTTAAATATAGTTGGTTGTTTATTTTGCCGGTCAATCACCTCGGCTTACCATCGCGACTTTAGTCACTTTTTGTTTTGTTTTGCTTACTACGTGTGGGAATTTTAATACATACGCTATTCTTATTTACCGCAAGCTTATGTTTTTCAAAACATAATGATTCCCTTTCTTTACCGTGTCATTAAAAGTAATAACAACGTCAATATTATAAACGAGAACGATCATAGAGAACAGTCGTCTGCCCCAAATCGTTTATCTTGATGATATGACATCAAATTGAAACAAAAAATATGAATTCCATCTTTAACACAAATCGTGAAATTAGTTTAAACCGCCCTCAATTTCATTCGAACACGAAACGTATACTTTACATAAACGACACTTTATTATCCTGTATTTATCCGTTTTGTGGCATTAGAAAAGAATTTACGGAGTCTTTTTTTCGAGTGCTGGATTATACGAAATTGCCGGCGCGCCGGCGCGGCAAATGACAATTTAATTTTCCCCAGAAACGTATAATGATACGGCCGCCCCGTCGCTTACACGAGTTACACGGTATAATCGAGTGACAAACGATTTTAAAAACGACAATCAACTCTTTCACACGCGAAAGGGCCCGTAGCGACGTATCGCTTAAACAAAGCTTACTTTCGGACATTTAATGTAATTTTATTTTCAAGTATAATGCATTTTTATTAACAATTTTAATTGTAAACTGCTGCTTATCTAATATACATATAGAAACCGTCAACTTAAACTTTTGAAAACAGAACTAATATTTCTATGATCAATTGAAAAAAAATCGACGGCGCTTTACATACAATAATGTTTAGATATTGTATATGTATGTGTAGAAATATGTAATCATAATACAATGTCAGAAACTTTATAATTTAGTAGCTAAACTTTGACAATCAACAGCCACATTAAACTCCGCTCAAGGAGTGGCCGTGTTAACTGAAACTCGAGTATGACAACGTGAACCGGCCCCGAATACTTACCAAATGAATAGTAATTTAGTTTTCGGATTAAATCGTTCCGAACACGCGACAGAAACCACTTTTCTATTCTCGAGCCGACTCGAAACCGTCATTTTACACAATTTTACCCAATTGCTCTCCGTTCTCGGAATTAATTCGATATTAGTCTTTGAAAACGCAAGGTGTGGTTTTGTGTCGACCCGATAGTTAGTTTGAAGATACATTAGAACAACCTGTCTTTAAAATAGCTCTAGACTGTATCTTATATATGAATAGGCGGATACGTTGAAATTAATTTAATCGAATTGAGCTTAACGTTGTTTATAAGGGTATGATTTACGCTGATTTAGCATGAGTATGATTCGGACAACACTTTATTAAAGTAAATTTAAAAAGTTAAGTTTTGATTTAGTTACGTTGTAATATAAAGTGTGTTATTTACGGGATTTGTTCTTGTTGTTGCAGGAAACGCAATCGGGCAGCGCGGAAAGATGGAGTGGATGTGGTCCAGAGCACAACTTGGCACTCCAACAAATCCTCAAACTTCAGGAGGCCAGGGCTCTACACAAGACTTCTCTTCTTCCGATTTACAAGAAAAACGGTCTTCCATCACCACCGAAAGTCGGTCACGATTACGAACAGATCAAAGATAAAAGTATGGAAAACAACGAGGAACTTAAAGCCATCGATCAATTAAAACTCGAAGCCGAATTTAAAAGGCTCATGGAAAGTTCAGGGAAAGATGTCAGAAATGATGAATCATTCAAATATTTCCAACATATTATGGAAGCTAAAAATAATTTCGATTATTTGAAAGCGGCGCAGGAAAAAGAATCCAGAAATAGTTATTTTGAAAAGGATGTAGACGTCAAGAAAGAAAAATTATCACCCAATTACAATCGCTACTCGCCCGAACAAACGCACTCACCGCGACGAACGTCGTCAGCAGAAGCTTCTCCCAATCATAGTGTCCACCTCTCTACCTCATCTAGTCCTCTCTCCACTACTAGTCCTGTAAATTCATCGCCCTTAAATTATTTACAAAACATGCAACCATTTGATTTTAGAAAACACAAAGGCAGTGAGAATAATTCTAAGGAGGAAAGTAGAAAACGTAATTATGATATGACTTCAACAGAAAAAGCAGCCATGGATGTGATGCGCAATCAATTCTTCAATTTTCAGCTACCCACCAATTTGCCTATTCCTCCTATTTCAATGCCTTCCTCATTTTCACATCCAGCTGCTATGGTAGCTGCTCTCAGCCAAAATCCTATGGGTCTAGCATCATTACAAGCACTTCTTCCACAAATATCGGCTAAACCAACAGATGTATCAGAAAATAGAATGAACAATGTAATGAGTAAAACGAGGTCTGAAAGCTTACGAAGCGAAGATGACAATGTCCTTAACTTAAGTAAAGATGCTTATGTAGAAGCCGCACAAAAAACAAGAGATATGATGTTAGGTAAATGTATAAGCCCACCAAAAAGGCAGTGGGGTGCGTCACAAATGCCTTTAAATTTAGGCACGCATTTTATAAATCCTGCCACCGGCAAAAAGCGTGTACAATGCAACGTGTGCCTTAAAACGTTTTGTGACAAAGGTGCTTTAAAAATCCATTTCTCGGCTGTACATCTTCGTGAAATGCACAAATGCACAGTTGAAGGTTGCAGTATGATGTTTAGCTCTAGACGGTCTAGAAACAGACACAGCGCTAACCCAAATCCTAAATTACACTCACCCCATTTACGAAGAAAAATCTCACCGCATGATGGAAGAAGTGCCCAAGCGCACCCTGTATTAATTCCACCACCTGGCGCTGGATTAAATATACCACCAGTGATAAGTTCTATGCATCCGTTTGGATCATACCCACTACTTAATCCTTCACAAAATATGAGATCCTATGCATCGAACATACCCTTAGATTACAAAAATAGCCTAAATTTCTCACCAACAATGGAACAAGCACATCATTTACGTCGTGAGTCTAGTTCTGTAGAAAATAAAGACCACGAGGGACAAGGAGAATCTGATGAGGATGACGGTATTGTTGTTGTGGCCGGTGACGATGACGACGACGATAACGACCATGTTGACACCAGTGATTACTACTCGAATCTAAATAAATCTACTGGATCGGCAGATGAGTCTGAAATTGAATATGACCAAAGAAGTGTAAGTGATAATAATGAAAATTCAGATACCGTAAAAGACGTTGTAAGTCCTGAAGTAATGAAACGAAAACGTAAAAATCTAAATCCTACTAGACTTAAAAATGATGATGGAGGCGATATCAATGATTATGAAAATAAAAATGAAGATCAAAATAACGATGAAGAAAGAGCTTTAAATCTTAAAAGGGTTAAATGTGAAGAAAATGATTCTGATAACAGTAAATATTCTTTACCTTATGACAAAGTAGAAAACTTAAAAATAAAACAAGAACCTCCATCGATAAATCATGAGGCGACTGATATTAATTACTGTCCCCAAGATTTACGAGTTAAGGAAGAACCCACTGAGAAACCTGAATTAACGAAAACAAACGAAATGTTTCATCAGACCAATGACCAATTTTCCTCTGAGAACTCTTTGAAGAGACTTGAAAGTTTATCAAAAGGAGACTTTCCCCACATTTCAAGAAAAATTGAAACACACAATTCCGTAGCCCCATATCCGAATGCAAGTGAAGGTATTGATTATTCAGATAGATCCCCGTCATCGTCGGTATCGAGCTACGATTACGCATCAGATGATACGCAAGGTCAAATCTTTGGACACTTTGACAATGGCTTCTTCATAGTAACTACTGATGTTCCAGTCGACGTAGAAAACCCTCTTAAATGTAAAGTTTGTGATAAGTTCTTCCAGAACATGTATATTTTAAAGACACATTACCAAAACGCACATCTAAAAGTTATGTATAAATGTAACACTGAAGGTTGCAGAGCGGCCTTTAACACTAGACGTAGTAGAGATCGTCACAGTGCAAATATCAACTTACATAGGCGAATATTAGCTGAAGATTTGAGAATATACAACGATTTGCGCATTTTAGACAAAATCAAAGAACAAATGGAACATATATCAAAATTGAACGAAGACGAACGAGCCGTACCATACATCGAGTCACAGAAATATTATCGTGCCAGAGATAGTGATAAAGTGAAAAATCATTTAGGGCAAATGCCTTTCAGCGCTCCGTACCCACCTCTTCCATTGCCAGAATCCTATTTAAACGGACGTGACATGTTTACTCAGCATCCTTTCCTGTTCACTCCATTTGGTATGCTTCCAAATTTTCCTCCATTGCCATTTGGGTTTCTGCCACCTAGCCTCAATACGTTTGGTTGTCAGAATCAAAGTTACTCGCCGCCTTTGACACAGAAGCTTAGTTATTGCGTGGAAGATGAAGCGCCGCGACCGAATAAGGATGGTTACTATCCGTGTCGAGGTTGTAGGGAGTGTTTCAAAGACTTGTCTAGTTTGAAGGTGCATTGTGAGAGTGTTCATGTACAGTTACTGCATCGGTGTTCGGTCAGTGGATGCAACGCTGCATTCTTTTCGAGGACTAAGAGAAACATCCACAGCGAGGCGCACCTCAGTCGCCGGCAGAACGGGAGGGTTCCCACTAGCCTCACGTGACCCAGTTTCTCGTAACCAGTGTTAACGGACAGCTAAGTGTTAACGAACAATGTTCAGTGCATTTGTGATGTTATTTAGACTAACTAAATAGTATAAATATCGAAGTTTATTTGTACGCCCAGTACCTTTGAATTCTCAAACCATTACGCAATGGTGGGGGGAAAACTTGGTGTAAATCTTTCATTCGAATGTTTGTAATTTCGGTTTAGCTTTGTACATACTTGACCATTGCAGACTTTTTATATTAAATAAGTAAATATTTAAGTGTATTTCAATAGTCTTAGTAGTGTTTATTGTAATTAATAGTTCAATAACTCGTTAAAATCAACATTCCATAGTAATAATGTGCAATATAAACTGTATATAATAAGTATAATGATGTACAAAATTGTGGCTAAATTTAGTTTTCGTTCATTTCAAATGTGAAAATATTGTATAGATACATATGTCGAATAAAGCTGCGTATGCATTGGGCTTTTTTACAAAACTTGATGCCGTGATGAAAAAATAATTTTAAGCTTGTGTTCACTCTAAGTTTGTGAATTTTTGATGAAAAGTGAAAGTAAATTTTGTTTATAATAAAAATATTTTGTAAAATTAACCCTGTCTCGGCAAGTCAATAGACGTTATCAAATATTCGTAAAAGGCCTCAAAGCCAATAACTGTAACATATTTATTGCATATCCTAAGTCTATCTAGCTATTTTGGTGCTAAACAAAATTTTAATTTCTCCTCTGTATATTCTATCTTGTAATAAATATCAAATAATTTCAAATAAGTATTGTATGGTTAGTGTGAATTTTGTTACATAATTTAAATTATAGGAACCAAAAAGTATTAATTATTAAGAGGGGGCAGTCACAGCTGTCTTCAGAGAAGCATGTTATTCTTCCTTTTGCCAAACATTACTAAGTATAAAATAAAAAAAGTTTAAAGCAATTTTTAAAATATTTTTTTATTTGTGTAAACTTCCTCCTTAACTAAGTATAAGACCCATTTTATTTTTTGCAACAAAATATCGTAGTGTCGAAAGATGTTATATCCAACTGTAATATTTAAATCAAAAGACAAATAAAATAGACGTCAACTATTGAAAAAGATATTATTAAGAAATAACAATAACACACATGAAATAATTCACAGAGTAAAAATAAAGTTTATTTGGCATATCATGACCTACAAATGTTTAGCACAACCTATATAGTCACACCAAAACCTTTTTTTAAATTAAACAATTAAGTACAAAGAAAAAAGAAAATTTTTGAAAGAATTTATACAAATTCAAATTGACTAATATAAAATTTCGAATCAAATTGTTGAAATCAGACAATAAATAAACAGCCTAAAAATCAAACGTAGATTCGTTTTTATGGGTAGATATGTTTCGAAATGTAATCCAGAATAATAGTCACTCTCAATTATAGTCTAGAATAGATGTCAAATGGACATCTTGTAAGTACCTCGTAGCATAAGAGATAGAACCTAAAAACTAAATACTCACCTACCTATTAGAACATCGTAACACAACCTGTACATATCCCACTGCTGAGCATAGGCCTCTTCCCCTATTAGGGAGAAGGTATGGAGCTTAATCCACCACGCTGCTCTACTGCGGATTGGTGGATATACATGTGTCAGAAT